>CM023201.3:46336253-46549008 GCA_004115045.4 Sinella curviseta | reverse complement strand
GTTACAGCAGAGTAACACATCTGAATACACTGTCATGTATCTATTTTCTATAAATACAATATAAAAAATATAGAAAATACCATCCTAAACCACTACCACACCATCATTATACACCAACGATTCCAAACGCTCCAGTTGCCAACCACCAAGAATACTTGTGGGAAATGAAACGTTGCCCAGCCAGTGTAGCATATATACTCTTCGGATAACAACAAATAAACGGAATTCTAGGTCCGTAATAATCATTTGCATACTATATGGAACAGTGGTGCCAATGCCAATAGTATCAGAATAATAGCCTATTATCTTGTTGCAAGATCCTATATTGTATGAAATACTGGAAAACTACTTGGACAAGTACACTGGTACGCACGCCACTTCGCATACAATACTTGTGAAATAATGATATGATATCGTTTGCAGTACTTTTCTACTAACGACCAACAACAACTGAATCCTTACCTTGCCTTGTACAGGCATATCGAGCAGAACTAATCAAATCAGTACTTTATTCATGTACCATCATCATTACAAACTCCTGTTACGCTTCTTGTTCCTTTTTGTTTGCTGTGCTGCTTTTCAATGGTGTATTGTTCACTTCATCATTGTGTGCCAAAAGTTATATCACGAGGAAAGTAGGAGGGAGAGGCAGTGTTTAACAGCTAATAATGGGAAAACTACAAAAGACTCTTGAGGTCCATACGAAAACGCATCAGTTAAAAAGATACAGACACTGCTGACTGGTGGTGCTACAGAAAACCGATTATATATTGCGTTGCCCATGCATCATGAAAAGTTTTTTGCAGTCGTACAGCGACAGGCGTGCTTACAAAATGCGAATAGCTATATTCCTTAATAAGCAAAAATGCACACATCAGCACTTTTTTCTAACAGACGGACGAATTTCATTAATTAACTTTTTTCAGCTTCAGCTCCTGTATTCCTGTGTAAAGATACGATTATATCCAAATGATGTATGTGTACAAGTACAAAATGTGTGCTGTTTGAGCTCAAAATACAAAACCCGCATATTATGGTCCAGAGGATATAAGAGCAAATTCAGGAAACATCAAAATCAAGATAAAAATGCAATTGTAGAGATTACAATCGAGTTAAAGTACATGTTAAATGTGTTACGTATTTTGTTCCGAATGGAACATTTGATTTCTATTTAATCCTATTTGTTGACTAAAATTAAGAAGCCAAATCTTCAGTTAAAGCCTATATTATGGATAGTGAGTAGTTTGGTAAATATTTACTTGTCTAGGTATTTGACAATATGTTTGCAGAAATGTAAATAAAGGAAAAACCTATATACACAGGTTGGTCTGCAATAATAACCTAAATAAAGGACTATTCTGCAATGCTGGTATATGATCAAAAGAGAAGCTGCTAGTAGAAAGAGAAAGCAAAACTGGTTTGAGAAAAGACAGTGAGTTTACTTTTGCCCCAAACTCAATTTATGTATGTTTACACCGCTTTCTTGCACATTTAACTCTTGTGCTTACTTTCTGCTGTTGTTTTCGAAAAGAGAGCAAGTGCGATGGAGGAAAATGGGAAGCTAGTGACCCCTGTTATAAATAGTGGAAAACATTGGAATCATTCTACTTCCAGTGTTTACCGAATCCACTGGAAGGTTGTTGTCGCTTCCTTTCCCCGAAACAGCTAGCGCTGCTTTCTCCCTTCAACTCATCCGAAGTGACTTTGAATCGTGCCTCATTGTGAACACGAGCACTAACCACTCCTGGGAAAGTTTTGTGCTGGACAAAGGAAACGTGTGTGAACTGGTTCTTCCTTTCATTTTAAACGATATCATCTCGATTCAGCTGTCAATTTCTGTTGTACGCACACCATGCTATAGGCACTCTCATTCTCTCAAAAGTTATTCAGATGAGGATGCATCATCACATCACGTAAATCCCATGATGCAAAATGGAATAAATTAAATGAAGTGAAGGGACATTTGCTTTTATAGTTGTCTGCATGACTTTAAATAAGTTTCGTCCTCAGTACATGGAAAAACACGCACGTCTACTGATATACCTACAAATAGAGTACGTTTCTAGAAGCGTATAGCGGATGAGTAAAGTGGTGGACATGGACTGTTTTTGAGCTTGACTTGAGCGTCCTCGTCGATGGAACGTTGGCAGTACCTAATCTTGTTTAGATTTCTTTGCCCCAACACGTCTCCCATTCACACTCAAATAGCTCTTTCCGACTTCCTTTCGTAATGAATCCGTCTTACCTTGTCCGACTATTGAAAATTTTCACTTGAGAGATGAGACCTGAGGTGGCATTTAAATCAACCTTCTTAAACTCAAATGTAAACATAAATTCCTAAATTACAACTTTCACACGGTTGGTTTATGGACACAATAGAAAACTTGAGGAACTTACTTGAAACTGATATTGCCAAATTCTTCGGGTCGACTGCCCAACCTGATACTGATGACTATGATTTACATATCCACTACTTCGTAAATGGCAAGATATTATTTTGAATATCGGTGAGAATGAGTTCACGTCTGTGCTCTTCTGAATGCAAATATTCGCTGTCCCATATTCAAGTGTACAAAATAACAAATAACTTCCTGATCGTCTGTATTTTTACGCAATGCAAACTTTTCCAAAATATCGCTGGCCGCACTTTCTCTCTATTGGCGAGTCAGAGAATAAGGTAGGTCTTGATATATTTATATATCGTGTTACTTTAAATCATTGGATTTGATACGACACGCATCCATCATCCAGTGAAATGTTCATGTTACAATCAACTCTTTGTAAGCAATTTTATTTAACCAATGCTATCGGTAGTCCTATAAATTGATCAGTAGTTGTTGTGGGTCATTAAATACAAATAGGAGCAGAAAATTTTCCCATCAGAATTTGATTTTAGTTCCTGAAATTATACGAATGTTTTAATGGTTTAAATATCGCTATATGGACAACAATGTGTATCATTAAAAATATATACGTACTATACTAGATTTATTGGTTTATATGACCTTCGTATTCGCGTAGTCGGTCAAATAATTGGGACACACCATTCAAAATCCATCTGAATTGAATGCATTCGTGACACGCACGTAAGTTGTGTTGGGATGTGATAGCGGTTCTGTTGTTGTTTCAAAAGTTTCAGATCGTGACTACAAGGAAATACATTGATGTACGTGACGTTCCAAATGGCATTTCAAAATACTCCCGAACATTTTATTGTAAATTGTTCATGTTGTTTTAACACTTGACACATTGGTGCATTGAAAGGTGAAAGTAGGTTTTCAATTGATTTAGTAGCAAAACAACGATATATTGCAAACACATAAGGAGGAAAATTTTTACCACAGAGTCGTAATCATATCAGCTTAATTCCTTAGGTGTCAAGTCAAAGTAATTTCTGATCTGTAAAGCATCTTTAGAGAAGTCCTGTAAAAAGTGATTTGAATGTGACCCTTGAACAATACAATACAAAGTTCAAAACAAAAGCAATCAAGAACTACATACTACATAGACATGAAAAACATAAAATACCAGACAGCACTTATTGATGGAATTAACATGATCAATGACAAGGTTGGTTATACACATATTCTAGACGAGTCCTAGTCGTAATTTCCACATGTACAAGTGCAAAGAAGTTCATTGACAAACTGAGAACCCATCAAAAGCAGACAATTCCAATAGGAACGGGTAAATGATCTCAAGTTGCAGCTTGAGATTCGGCTTTATAAAAACCCATTGAGTATGTAATGTGAAGCCATAAACCACTTGTGCATGTCTTCAATAACCACCCACTTGAGACATTAAACGCAATCTTTACAAAAGTTTACGGCCACAAACGACCAATTCACATATAATATTGGTGTATTTTAATTTAAATCCATGTATTTTTAGACAATGTCAGCAAAACGTTGTCGTAGCTGGTAATCTTTTGTTTCATGTTGATAGTAAACACAAATACAGGGCATAATGAGACAGATAATGTTTTATAGCGGACAACTGCTGTCAATTCGACTATATGCCAAACCTCATTTAAGTTCGGATCACAACTCGTAGTGAGGATCATCTTTTTTGTTCTAAAGCCATATACACAACTTTTTGCATTAACAAAAGCATGGTTCATGGAAAATCTTTCTTTGTGCTGCTGCTGTAGAGCAAATATTAAGTGGTACTTGAAAAAACTTTCTTATTTATAACACCAATAAAGGGGCTTACCTAAGAAGCTATTATTTTATGGTCATTGCAGCTGGAATAGCATGGCATGGTGCTATATTGATGTGTAGTATGCAATACTACTACTATGCCCATTTTTTCAAATATGCATAAGTTCACCCAATAATATTACCAAATCCGAATCTTTATGAAGTAGAGATAACTTTTTAAACGAATAAGCTTTCAGGAACAGCAGATGAAAAGACTCTTGGGGAAAAAGTGTTCATCAGCACCATTTAATTTCCCATTGGACGTTTGAATAAGAAACAAAGGTCTGTGTAGCTTCTCAGACGACGACAGGTTAGTTTTCTGCTTCCACTTTCTTTAGTCGGAACTTTTAGCCTTACCTTAACCGTTATCTGCAAGAGGTGGAGATTTTAAAGCAGCCTAGGTGGATATTATGTAGTCAAGGTTTACCAGTAAAAGTAAACGGCGGAGTATGTGATGACGGGAAAAGTTTTTCATTACATCCTTGCCAAAACATTGAAAATATTTACGGCGACTTAATTACGTTCACTCCAAAATGTGAGACTAACTAAGCGTGTTTGGAAGTGATCACTGCAGTGATTAAGCGCTAAGGATGCAGTTCAAAACGCTTGAGCATTGAAATCATTATATTACCTCTGGCATCCGTGCATATCTAAATTCTCTCTTAAGTATAAAGCTTTTTGGTGTAAATTTGAATAATTCCACTGCAATGTCGATGAAATAAACGGGCTTCAGAATTGAACCTCTGAATTTGATTCTAGAAAGCTTTAGAATTCCTTGCCTTTCAGATTATTTCATAAAGTTCAAGTTATTGGGCATCGCTAAAATTAAAAGTGCATTCTGAGAAGATGCTTGCAAAATATTTTATGTTCTCGATATAATTTACACGTATACAGAGATTGATTTTTCAGTAAATGTATTGTCATTGTCTTTATTTCAATGGGCAATCGGTAATCTTTACATTGTGTTTCCCACTGCATTATGTAAACAATTTTATATTAGCAAAATAGTATGTTGTACAATATCTGAAGTTTAAGCTCCTCCTCGGTATGCACATGAGGTTGAATGACCTGAAAACAAGTACGTTCCAACTGTCACCGGCAAGCACTTACGCACATTATACTTAAAAAATCAACTGATTAAGCTGTTATACGACATATGTCGATTCTTCTTACCCTGCAAATCTGTTTTAGGCATCCATTCTTCAATAGGTGATATTCGATGAAAGTCGTTACGAACCTAAGAGTACAAAATGAAAAAGCAATGTACAATTTAAGCCCATACTACCTTTTCTCTTTCATTCTTAGTAGCTTTCGACGTTAAGACGCTTTACCATTTCCACCTGTGTCAAAATCCGCATGAAGTTAATTCCAATGAGCTTTCGCAAATCAACCTCATTCCATGATTTCTTCACTAACGTCTCTATCAAAGATGGATACTTGGATACATCTTCTAAGCCATTTGGAACACTGGAAAGGAATAAGCAAAATTTCAGATTCCGACGGGGAAACGACTGAATGTATATTTATACTTATACATTAGTTCGTTTTCTCGTTATTTTATGCGTTGTTAGGTATGTAGCAGCAAGGCGAGGTTTCAATAAATACACATAAAAATAGACAAAAGAATTCCTCGAAATGGCGCTTTGTAATCTTCATACGATATTTAAATAAAAATGATAAACGACGAGAAATGTTTGGAACGTGAAATAGGGATAGACGTTGCGTATTATGCATTAGCTTACAAGTGAAAGTACTTGAATTTTGATAAGCGAACTTGTTACCCCTTTCTGTGCATAACAAAAAATTGACTTACAAATTGATCCCATCAAAGCCCGCACCAATTCCTACATGATCCACACCAGCAATCTGACGAATGTGCTCGATATGTGCTGCCGAGGATAGTACATGAATAAATGAAAAAAAGTAAAGAAAAAATGTCATTGTTATCACAATTTTTTTAGCCTCATTTCATCGTTATAAAAAAGATGCGTAGAGATAAATTCTTCCGTTGTTGAATGTTTTTTTTTCTCAAGTGTACGTGTATTCGTAATTTCTCGTTTTCAAAATTATTCACTGACAACATGGTGCAATAGACAATTGCTGTGAACGGATGAAAAGTGAATTATTGGTACTTAAAATCTGAATTAATCGAACGGAGCAGCAGCTTGAAATGTATGTGGAAATATTTCTGATGGAACTGGAAAATACATACATAGTGAACGCTTTCCGCACCAAACTTACCTGATGGTGTTTTTAGACGATGAGGAAAAGCCAGTATAAATTTACATTTCTTTGCGTCTATACTATCACCTCAAGTTGAAGACGCTTGCCGAGCTAACTCCAAACAATTGCATAACTCAAGCATGTAACATTTTCTGGGAAATGATATGCTGGTCATGTACAGCATGTTTTCCATGGGACGTCTGTGTAGTTGTGTGTTTTTAACTTACTACTTGCGACCAAATAGGCACTGGAGAAACTGGTGGAAAAAATGTCATGTGAGTAGCAACCATCTCATGTGAAACTATGAAGAAAATGGAAATTTTCTCTCTCCATTCACCACTCAATTCTTGAAGTTGTCAGCATCGCGAGAGCGATCGCTTGCCATTTCTTTTTACACATTCTATATTCTATACTCATTTGGTGCATAGGTAGGCACTTGACAACTTCAAAACCAACTTTACAGTTGTAGTGACTAAGGTTTGTTGTGTAAATACCTATGTATGTATTTGTATGCATACGTACACTTAGGAAAATACATTCAGCAGCGTTTGTGCATGAACAAGGGAGAAAGTATTCGAGAGAGAAGCCACTTCCTGGAACCCAAGAAGTGGTGTTGATTTGCTTACCAATGACATCTTGAATGGTTGCAGTCTCATTGCAAGCAACAAACACGTTGTAGAAGGAGACCATAACAATTCCCCCATTGGAAGCCTATAAATGGAAGTAGATTATACGGGAAGATATATTTATTATTATTACTCTGGCAGGTGAATTGAGAAATAAACGATAATATTTTTCGAGGAGAATTCCAAGACTGCAGGCAAAAAGTTGCAACGTTTTTATTGTTACAACACTTTTTGAGTGGATAGGTTTTCGGTTTTTCTTACACAACAGAAAAAAATGAAATGGAAAAGGATGTGAATGAATATGGCTCACATGTGAACTAGGAAAATATTGGAGAAGAGGAGAATGGTAAAAAGTGTTTCATAAGTGAAAATGTAGCAGCATATACGTTTTATTATTATTATTATTTTGCATCATGATTTTCTGACCTTTTTCGGTGAATATAGAAAAAGAATATATTTATATATAACTTACAACTTGCTTGAGAACCTCGTCAGGCACGTTTCTTGAGTGGTTACAGAGTGCTGAAGCGGCTGAATGGCTGAATATCACAGGCGCTCGGGACACTGCCAATGTGTCTCGCATCGTAGGCACACTTACGTGAGCCAAGTCGACTATCATTCCAAGCCGGTTCATTTCCAACACCACCAACTAAACCACAAAGTTTGAGAAAGTGACACTATAACATTCTATATTACAGTAGATTCTTGCAAAACTGTCATCGATGAGAATATCTACACATTTATAGCTTGCGAATTAACTGAAATTTATATAGATAGTATATCTATCGTAATAACCTTTCCAAATTCCGTAAGGCCACCACGATCTGGGATATTGTTGTTATTGTCGGATGCTGCGGAATCGGCCCTGTAAAGATTATCATGAGGGAACAACCATCATCACAATAAATACCAGGATTGCTTGGACTATTCATTCGCTCATGAGTTAATTATAGCAAAGTCATTTGTACGCTCTCGATATTTGTTTAGAAATTTCTTATTTAGGTACAAGCAAAGCAATTGTGTTTCAATAAGAAAAGTATAATACCACATTATACAATATACACATCTCTCCACTCTGTAAACACACAACAAGCAACCAAGCAAGTAGATTAGCAAACAAAGCAAAAGAACATACTGCCAGCCAGATGATGACCATTCCTCTTCAAATAGATTTCCCAGGAGTATTCTGGTGAAACAGTATCAAGGCAGTTGATTGTTGACTGGTCCATTCACCAGTATCAACAACAACAACTACTCCGTCGTACAGAACAGAATAATGGTTTTGTTTGTTAGGTTACAAACAAGGGACAAGAAGACAAACCAGAAACAACAATAGAAAGCATGCCTCCATTTTTTGCGTGTGGTTTGGAGTATTTTGTAGCGAAGCTAAGTAGCTTAAAATAAACCGCAGGAAAGCAATGCAACATTTTAGAAAGGCTCGAAAGAAGATAGGACCTTTGTGTTGTTTGCTTGTCTTATGAGGTTTCCACTTTGAGTCATTCAGTCTCAGATGTTCATTCACATAATATGTATACACGCTTTTTTACCTTCCCCATTTCCCCTTATTATTTTGTTCTTCTTGCTCAAACAACTTGTTTACTCATACATCATACATAGAAAATACGATTATATATAAAACAGGGCGAAAGGAAAAACGGTACAAGGAGCGAGAGAAAGCCAAGTCAGTGCCAGTAGTGGTCTCGTCAAATGCCGGTTTCGACAGTGCAGTGGTGGTAAGTTTTACTTGTACCTACATGGTGGCTATAGAGAAAGTCAAATCCTGAAACAAACAATACTTTCCCTTTTCTCTCTCTCGCTTTCTCTGGTGGACAGGAGCAGTTATAGAGACACATGATGACAAATCGTGTAATAGCCTGTGGACATCCAAGTGGTCAGCGCATTCAACGGGAAATGGAGGGGAATAATTCATGGGGCCAGCAAAAAAAGAATGAGACCGTGTCTTTTATGAAATGCATGCTTGCTTTCAGTTTTCATCTTGTAGTAGGTCCTCTTGCGTACCCGTCGTCGGTTTTTCGGTAAGTTGTGCCTTGTTCGCTAACACAATCATCATTACTGGCGCTTGTGTATTGTTTCGGTGTGTTTATGTAAGTTTTTCACAATAAACACTTTATATTCTTTTGCGTTCCGATGTACCAACAACATGACAGTGAAAAATGCTGCCGCCGACTATGACAAACACATAAACGTAGTGAAGGAAATCAGGTTTTGTGCTACCGTGTTGATACTGCATATATACACGCACTGGCACTAACCGATGACTGCTTCTATATTTTCGAAACCGCCACAACTTTTACGTCATTTTTCATCAAGCCAACAGCCAAATTAATTTTGTTTATTTTCTCCAGAAAGCGGGCCTTAACAAATGTCATGTTTTAGATAAGTCATCGATTTTCAGTTTGTCTATTATTCAACAGCTACACACGTGCGTAAAATTATTCAAAAGTGTCCTTTAAAGTCAGCATATGTGGAAATCGCCAGTTTAGCTAGCTTTCTCTCCACTTGTACTCAAACGAATGATTGTTTCAGGAGTCGACTCTCAACATTAACGTGTGCTTGACGTTTTAAATGGCCTTTCTCGGTGAAAGTTTCAGAGCTTGTCGTAAACATCAACATCCTTAGGCATATGGAAAACGAGAAAATACTACACAATAGTTTCAGTTATGTATTGATCACGTATTGAAGATAAATACTTCACATTGGTAAATATGAAGCAAACAATGCAAGAAAAAACTAACGAGAAAGATGCAACAGAAATCATATTACGAGAAAATACAGAAATTGTGGCTAATTCACTAACGTAAGAGTATACACATATACATCTGTTTGCATTTGTACTAAGCTGATTATTACATAAATTTGCTTTAGCATGTTATGCAATGTACTAATTAAACTATTGAATAATTGGATGAAAGAAAATACATGACCAGAAATCATTTGGTCCAGTCTCAGAATTAGCAAACTTTTTCTCTATGTACACATTTCATTACCAATCAAGTTTTTTACTAACGCAGGCACTAACCTAGAATGTGTTTGTGTAAAGAATGTGATGATGAGATGAGTATACTTACAAGCAGTTTTACTATAATTCTCAAGCATTTTAGTGTCCCTATTCGAGTAAAGGAGCGTATAGCGAAGAAAGCGGTAACAAATTGTGCATAATATAGTACATGCATACATAGGAAAGTGAAGTAACGAGATCATCATTGTATTATGTATTTACAAAATAAATTGATTACCACGGGGTATTGCAATTATGTGTGAGCGTAAGATAGCGGACGCCGAGTTCATAAAACATTCGAAGCACGGCTAAACTGTAATATAAAAGAAACATTGTTATTTTCAGGGCATATAAACAGACTATAAATGTGTATATGTATGTTATGGTGAAAGTATTGCCTGTTCCCGATGGCATGGCCTCCTTCCACTCCTATCAAACTGGCAATCCTCCCCGACTGATGAGCTTCTTCCATTTCTGCAACAACATATCAAGTGCATATCAATATTGGTGAAGCGGATATGTATTTGTCAAGTAGGTTGGTGAAACTTGGAGCACAAGTGTACTCTTCAAAATTAAAATTAGCATTACTAATTTGTTACAGATACACGAGAATACTGACTTCCAAGTTCCAGAACTATAAACTGAACTAAGAAATGCTGTTTCAACCAATTAAAATCACTAAATGAAATTTTAGAACAAAATTACTACCACTTCTTAGTGTACTCAAAGTGTATGTCTGACGTTGAGCAGAGTTGTAAGTAAAATGACGTCCCTACTTGCATTAGCGTTTAGTAAACTTGCGTTTTCCATACAAACTGGTTTATCTGTAGACTAGCATGACTCCGAAATATTTTACCTTGTTCAAGTACAAGTTGTATGAATATGTGAAACGAATATGAGTCTCCAAATACGTTATACATCACATGAGTCATGATTGTTCTTCAGAAGTTGATGACAATCTCATTTTTCAACTCCACTCAGCTTAGGCATACAAGTCTATTTACCAACTTCTTCAGCTTTGCCAGTGAAAGTAGGTATATCGCTGCAATCATTATCACTTCAGCTCCGAATATTCTGTGTTTAATTAACCACTTGAAGTTCCAGCCCACATAATCAGTGAACAGAAAGAAAAACAAAGGAATTTTGAGAAACGCTTATTATTGTTGCTTTTAATAATAATTACACATGAGCGTGGTCGTTGATACAGACACACTACGTATCTAGGATTTTCTTTGTTCTTTAGCAATCCATGTTTCACTAATTTCTTCCCATGAAGTTCATTTTACGTTTTTTAGTAATTAGAGAATAAATAGGAACATCCACCCACATAAGCATAAATGGCAGCATAAATAATCATTCCTATTACCACATACCTAAACAGAAAAAAATGTACGCAAAAGAATAAATAATTTGCCAATTTCGGGTGTGTGTATTGAAATAATTGCATGAACATTTTTGTCACCCACATGCCTTTTATTAATTTTACGTTTGCTATTATAAAACCTTTGGGCTTGCAGTTTTGATTGGATTCTGAAAACCACCTCGAAAGACCTACCTGTAATAAATAATGGTTTGTTTACAGTCTCAGAAAAATTAACTCTAAACGATTGGCACTACATTGCATATCACATGCCTGACTTGGTATATTAGGAATTATAAGAGGAACAACTGAACGGGAAAACACGAACTCTATACTTGGATTGAGTGCCAACTGCCACATAATTAGATTTGAAATCATGAGTATAAATGAATTGACGCTTCACTAGCTTCAGATACTATTTTGCTACTTGTTTTCAAGTGGAAAAGAATATTTCTTTGCTTTACGATGAGGTATTATAGTATTTGCCTGTTCCAAAGAAACGATTGTACCATAAGTATAGTTTCAGCAAATATAGGAAAAAGCAACGGTGGCAAAAGAATTAAATTATTTCTGAGCTAATAGGATTAGACAAATTACTACTCTCTCGTGCAGGACTAATAGCTAAAGTGAATCAAATCTTACAATAAATTCGTCGTGCGTCCGCATTTATTCATGTCGTAGGAAAAACCTAGAGCACCTTGAAAACTATTTTTTAGCATAAGTTGTGCAACCGAAACATATTGGAAATCTGGGGCATTGCGATAGTTCATTTAATGAAATTTTTGCAATACTTCAAACTAAAAGTGAGAAGTATAAAATATAGCCAAGAAAATGTGTATTAAGCATCTATGATGATCCAAAGATATTTTCGCTTGAGAGCAGCTGGAATTCAGTAAAAGAATTACTGTCTGGTGATGCGTTGTGAAGTAAGTAATGTTTACTTAAACAGATTCACGTGGAAAACCCGCATCTAATAACGCACATTTTCATTCAGAATCGAAAGCATTTCATGTAGCCAAGCCGTGATAGAGCTGGAGTAATATTTCACTAAAAATGCGATACGAACCTTCCATTTTTAGGACAGTTTGACACTTGCTATTAGTTTCAAAAGCCTATTCATGCGATGAGATGTGTGGGAAAAGTGTGAACTGTTTTGTACGTGTAGAAAAGCTGAATCCAGCATTCGTATCACAGCAGCAGCAGTAGCATAATTCTGTAATAGATATATTGTATAAAAACTGTAGTTTTACGAAATACATAATCATATGCTAGTGATGGTGTGTGGTGGCGGTAGGTGGGTGACTAGAGACTAGACATGTCCCGCTTCTATCTAACTCAATACTTGCATTGTATATAGTAATATTTTACTTGGGTACTTATAAATACCATTACTGGGTGGTAGAATCATCATCATCATCAGCAGCGTAAGATCATCAAACAGCTCAAAGGCTAAATGGTCCAGGAAATAAGAGTTGGCTACAAAGGAACGGGCCTTATTTTTTCGTTTCGCTAGTGAAACTATTTGAAACTGAAGGTTTGGTTAAGGTGTGCGGTGCTTAGAGGGTCACACATTGATACGGTATAGGAGACAATGATATGCTCACTACCACATCTGCAGATAGATTCCACCATAAAATACGTACATGCCTTATACGTAGCTAACCCAAGTTGCTGGGCACGCAGTCAGTGGAATGAACTAGATTTCCTATTATAGACTTGAAGAGTTTTTAAGGCTATATAATGCATAGAGTTAATCAAATATTCATGACCTTTCATCTCTTCCCCAGGAGGTTTGACACACACTCCGTCAAAATGGTACGGTCGCTAGCTTAAAAGGATTTTGCTCTTCCACTACAAGTGCTCCTACTATTACCACCACCACCGGCAAATTTTAGTGTAGACGACAAACATATATTACTATGTTGTGTGTGTATCCTTCGCCTCCTCGCACACACAGTGACACTATTGCCGCACCACCAAAAACTATCCTTGCCAATAATAACATTAACTTTCTTATGTACATAGGATAGTACACAGTTTGTTGCCTCTGCATATGACTAATACATGATATTATGGATTTATTATGCATGTGTGGCCAAAGCCAGTATAGAGGAATCATCGGGTCCATTTATAAGGCAATTTCAGGACGAAGAGTGTTATATAGAAAATAGTAATAACAAGATATTTAATATCTGGTAAGCTGAACGAGCAGATGTTTGGAAACTGCAAAACGTCCCATCTTCCAAAACACTATAAACGTGATCCTACTTGCGCTAGCTACTCAGAAAAGCATCTGCTATTTGGCTCTCTCCTCTTCACTATTGACTTTATAAATGCTCGGTTAACAACTCCTCCGGCATTTCGTAATAATGCAGTGAGGCTGTTTTAGATGACATGGAATATTGAGTACGTTGGGGCATCCCTGGTGACTTTTACGAAATGTGTCAAAAAGAGAAAGTGAGGAGCGAGCATGGGTGTAAGAAAAAACTCAAAAATGACACGTAGACTTTCCCATAAAACTCCCTTGCCTTGTTCGCTGAGTTGCGGGGAAAGACAAAAAGTAATGACCAAACAGACCATCTACTACACTCGTGTAAACTGTACTTTGTGACCCTGTTGACTACACTCTCATCATCATATAATTGCCTATATGTACTTACGCCATCAAAACCAATATAGCTGAAAGCACTTGCATGATAGCAAACAAAGCAAATATCACGGTTTGATCGTGCCTATCTGCTATAGCCTATTGGATAGCAGCGCGATGTTAACATCACATAATGTGCAGAAACAACTAAGGGTTTAGATGCAGTTGCATCATCATACTCTGCCGTAGTCTAGTAGCTATAAAAACATCTTTTTCCATTGACTGTTTTTGCAGCGTCCTTTGTAGTGATTCTATGTAGAACAAATGAACGTGGACTTTGTAAGACTACATGGATGTGTGCTCGCTTTTTGATTAAGGGTCTTCTGGAATATATGACAACGTACCCTTGAGCTCTTTTTCTAGGCCTACTTTAAATAGGTTTATTATAATTGAAACTCATTTGAGGCTTTGAAGATTCGTGCAAACGTGATGTCGCTGTTTCATCATCATAAAGTTATAATAATAATAATTACACGCATAATTTAAGTTAGGTATATCATGTTTTTTGAAGTATTACCGTCGCCATTACCTTTAACATTATGAACCAGCCTCAATTGTGCCGGATACTTTTCCACAAGTCTCCTTATCACATCGATTTGCTCCACAGCAATCTGCACGGCATCCAAGTGTTGAGCAGAGCAAGGCACGTACGCAGACCATAACTGCAAACGACACGAAACGAAACACACAAAAAAACATCAGTTTTATATTTACGCCTCTGCCTCCGTCTCATCATAATTTTCCCCTTTACAAGTTTTTCTCTTTTCGTGAAAATACTCTTATTTTGACAGCAAACACAATTCACTTTAAATAGACCTTGATATTGCACAACCTCTCATTTCAAAATAATCCCACAAAACTGTAAATAAGTGTGTGGATGATGATGATGATACTAAAATCCTGCTAAAACATTAACTACAGGTTATGTAACTGCATTTTGCATTATGGGATTTTGAACTTGCTCTACGCAAACTTGTAGAAAACTAGGCAATTCATTAATCATTTCCTTTTTGATCTCTACTTTGTACTTGAATAGAAAGAACTACGGCTGGGCAAACAACTGGTCTGGTAATCCAAACGCAAATAATAATCCCACTAGGTATGTATTTTCTATTATATTCTGCAAATGCACGGTAGAATTGATATGCCTACAACAGTTCGCATAATACATGACTCGAAAAGATATTAAGTAAGATATATAATCTTCACCAGCAGCTCAGCATTAGTAAAGAGCAAATGTTACGCTTTCCCTCCCCCTTTCTGTGTAGGTACTCTCATGATTCAAAAGAAGCAAGCTGGAATGATGATAAAATGTTTGTTTACTTTGTATTTGTTTAGCCCTCTTCAAGCCGGAGCGGTGAACAAGTTGTGTCCGCATTTAGAGGTTCGCAGATCATGCACGAGTGACTGTCTTAAGGAAGGAAAAGGAAGAGGTAGGCATTTCACAACAAGTAGTTTTGCAAAGTAGCTACAGATTCTCGCATCACTTTCACTTTTGATAGGTGGAAAGAGGAAGCGAGTTTTGTGTTTCACGAAACGAGGCATGTATCAGATTTCATTTTATTATGAACTGGTGATGACGTATAGATACAATAAAACATTGTAAGAGGCTTTAGTGATAAAATAATTACAAGTTTGAAAAGGTTATTGATATATTATGTAGACATGTACTTGTATACAAATTTTACGGATCAGTTTTCAAAGGGGAGTTGGTTTATTAAAGATAGTAAAAATTTTAGATGGAAAGTTGAATAGATTTATTGCTGAAAATTTCCAAAATGCTTTACCTGAGCTCCAACGCCTCCTCGCTTCAGTCTTACGAGATCTGTGTGGGACCAAACACTTCCAGCGAATGGATCCGACTATACAGATGGGTACATAGAGAAATGAGAAAATCAACCGCATTTTATAACTTTCATTTGATTTCCGTTTTCAGCAAAAAAAAGAAACGCGGTTTTCCCAAATCAGCTTTCTTGTGACATTCTTTCAACTCTCTCATACTGTGTTAGGTCTTCATCAGCATATTGTGTTCATTTGGTCTAGATCCTCAAGTAGCGAATACACAAGTAAACCCATTTTTACAGCACTGAACTTTTATTAGCTGAAGAATTGGATTTTCTCTGGGATCGTATGTGAAAAAAAAAGTTTTTTGGTTTCGTTAATGTTTATTATGAGAGCACTTTTGTAATCGAGAGAATACTGACATTATTGTGAGAACAATACCAACTAACTAAGTCAGTGCCAGGATTTTTCTGGATGCTGCATGAATGAGTCCTTTTAGCAGTGGAAAATGTTTCAAGGGGCATACGGAGAAAGTATAGTAGTGATAAGAACTGCTTCTTACGCACTTAATTTATGTGCACTTATGTAACAACACACACAGCATCAAGAGGGAATGCAATGGTGAAATATCAGGATATGGTATCATTTTCATCGAACAAAGTTTTAGGCGAATATACTGGAGTAGCTATTGATAACCACTCAAGAGCAGAAAATTAACTTTTACCTTGGTAAGATCAGCATCAAAATGAAAGTCCTTTAGATGATTCTGCAAAAACTTCCTCAGATTCCAAGGAAAGTCATTGTGCCTGAAGGAAGAAAAAGTAATAATGTCTATTACATTTATAATTCTGTATAACCTTTAGTGAATATCAGTTTTGTTCCAATACTTTCCAAGTTCTTTTAACTCGAACGTATATTATTGTCGTATTAGATCTATAAACACGCATAAAATACGAATATGATGCTATGCATATTATCAGTTTCGTATATTTATTAAAATAGAATTCACACAAATTTTTATTGAGCAAGCTAAAAATACAAACTCTGATTTTTTTTCATTCAAAGGGAAGGATTATAAGTAGGTCGAATACCCGCATACAACAACACTTTTTCAATCTATGTATTTCACAAATGCGAGCCAACCCATTTAAAACTTTTTAACAAAAGTGGAATACTTACAAAAGATTTTTTGGGTATAAAAGGGATACTAAAACAGGTAGTAGGTAGTCAGTTGGTGGTAAATAATATTGTTTTCATGCAAGTAAAAAATAAGAATACGTACTTTAGTTAAAAGTCAGAAATTTACATACCATAAACGAATGGAGAATGTATATTCATCTTTTTTATCATTATTCTCATTGTTGAATATTACAGCTTATTAAAATCCGAGATATCACTTTCACCGCTGCAAGTAATCTAGCTGGCTAAGCAAATTTCATTTTCAAATGCCAGACTCTTTACTGTAAAAAGTATACATGGCATTGCATATTCATTCTCCATATATTCTCTTAAATTCCTTACTCGTAGACTGTAGAAATTGCATACATAATAATAATAATATAGAAATTTTAGAGAATATATTAAACGCTTATTTTTTTCAAGTGAATGCCTTTTATGCCCTTAAAGCGTATTAAAAGCGAATAAAAATAAATAAAAAAGTCTACGGCCATTATACTAGTATAAATGTAGGATATGCTATCCCGATTTGTCGTTATGAGATGGGGAAAATCTCATACCATTGTTTAAACCAACAATTATAACCATCATTCTTCTACCTTTTCCAACTTTAAAGAGCTGCGGGTGTGCCATATTGTGCAAGTTAAGTGTATAATTTAAATAGCACATTCACAGGAAAAGATTTCCTGATGGTTGAAAGCGAATAAACGAATATGAAATGATATTTCCTCGGTCAAATGCATAGCTTTAACCTATATAATTTTGTACCAGAACAGGCAAACTAAATATTTTTATGGACTAGCTGAAAATGTCGGGCAGTTTGGTCTTGTGCGTGAAATCTTTTGGAAAAATACGACCATTTTATTTTCCATTCCACTTTTGTTCATGAAGTTCCACTTTTTTCCCTTTCGAAAAGATTGACGAGAGAATTACGCTCATGTTGTACGGGTCTGACACCCAAACCATTCATAGTCTTCTGGTGGAAACAACTTCAATTTGCGTTTCTTCACTTCACTCTCACGCACCGCTGTTCTGCTCGTTGAAACTGGCTAAACCGCACCCGTATAGTTTTCCTTGGGTAAAGTAAACCGAATCTGTTCCTCATTTATATCTGCTGCATATGTGTGTGTGTGTGCTGTGTATAGTTATACAAACGACATGAACTATTATTGCGGTACAACTAGAACTACTACCACACCAGCTTTTACTGAACCCTTATGCTGCGGTCATGGCATAAGGCGAAATTTGTAACAGCAAACCTTAGCCCTAAGGCCTTTACTTGCACACATGCCTTCCGCCGTATAAAATCCATTTCTTTCCTATAATCTACATCCATCCCACGCTGGTGAAAGTAAGAGTGGAGAGGAGAGAGACAAAGATGATTATGAACAAAGTCTATTGGTTTTTTCTTCTTTGTTGCTGTTCAACTGAATAGTGAACCCTTCTTTTCCTTGCATCATCATCATCATCTCTACATCAACCAGCAAGCCCTACTCAAATCTCCCCATTCATTTTCTCTCTCTTTCTTTCACTCTCTCCTTTGCAAAGTTTTAACATATCCGTCGGCTACAAAGAAAATTTAGAACGGCAAATAGATACTGTTTCTCAAGCTACAGAAGAGTCGTCGATCTATCTAGGCAAAATCTTCTTTCAAGTCTCTTTCACTCCTTTTCCCTTTGTTTTTGCTTTGGTAGCCCACATGGGGTTAAATTCATGAGGGAAGCAAAGAAATGGACGGACGAGAGAGAGAGAGAGCTGGGGTTGATCCTTTGACAACCTACTTGGGTACCAACTGCCGATCACTACACTAGCAGATCTTTTGCAATATTCATGATTTTTATAGAATGCGTGCGCTTGTACACAGACACACAAAATTGGTTTGTGAATGTACGATTTATGGACACTCATGGCCACTGGTACAAATATCTTTCCCTGCTCCCAATCTGAAAAATTGATGAACAGATAGCAGTCATACGTATTGAGTTACGTGTTTTGGATGGTGTTTCTATATCCTATCATCAATACCATATCTGGAGGCTCTGATGATCATCCCACATACGGAGTCCTAACAAGAGGAGCGAGACGAAAAGGCAGTGTTGATGCATTTCTTTCGTGAAAGACAATGGAAAATGTGAAAGAGTTTGTAATAAATAAGCCACACATGGGACAACCAAAGATTTTGGGAATCATTTTGTTCCTCGTGTGGGGTATTGGTGCTAGTGAATAGCGCAAGCAAACGAGATGCGGTCTATGTACCTAGAGATATGTATGTAGGCAAGTCATGGTGTTAGGAGAAAGTAAAAAAATAAATTGCAAGATAGCACACAAAGATATAGTCTCCGGCTTTTTCGTCTTTTTTGCCCAACTTTTGTTGAAGACTTCTAGAAGGAGCACGAAAAAATTCTGTGTTTCGCGATAGGAAACTAGATTTCTCTTTAAGCTAAACCACATCTACAACAATGTGTATTATCTTGCTTTCGTCGTTTCAAATAAAGCTGTATAATAAATAGGTAAGCGGATATGGGCACTTTATTTATAAGAGGGTATACATGCCACGCGTTTGTGTATGAGCACATATGTCCCGTTAGTTGAGTAGTTAGAATCATCTCTAGTTGCCTATCTAACAGGTCATAGCTATTCGCATTTATATTTTATATTTTATACTTGCCCGTCCACGAGTGGTACTTCGGTGAGCAATTTGCGGACCATATCGTGACTAGGTCCGCCGGTCCCTTGCTGACTCTGCATCTCAAGGGCTATAGGCACCCCGATGGCAAAACATAAGGCTGCTCCAACGATAACCACTCCGCTACTTTATATCCCAACGTGACATTGGATCGCGGTGATACGACGGTGAGAGGCAGTGACGGTACAATGGAAATCAACGTAAAACGGACGGCCGGGGCGAGACAGCATCAGAAAGAGAAAAAAAGAAGAAAGAGACAACAAGTTCAATCTCTGACATTTATCCCTTTATTTCTTCTTATTCAACAATCACATAAGCTGTTATTTAATTCTTGTCACACTGCACATTATTTCCCCTACAAAAAATTGTGAGATGGGAATAAAAACGACGAGGGTGCAAGTATATTATAGACGTGTATAAGGAATAATATAAAAGTAATAATAATAATAACCACCAACATTAAACTACAATCCTCTCATAGTGGCAACGAATTCCATTATAAGAACTACCTATTATTTTATAAACGCACCGCGCCAACTCATTACATGCGATGTAAACGGCGTAAAATATTAAAAGATGGAAAGGAAACTGAAAACGTATTATAAGTACATACGTTTGAAATAAAAACTTATGCGTTGCCTTTTCCGGTATTTGTGTTCCCGTACAATTATATATGAACTCATTCGTTAGTATAATGTGCAATGTAATAAGTACGTAGTAATAATAACAGTATATAAGTGTGTGAGCATGAACAAGGTCAATGGACGATGTCTTTATATTTCTATTATTAATATTATTAGCACAATAGGAATGTTTGGCCTTTTGCTGAGAAAATGAATAATAAAAAAGCTTACCATAGAAGACAAAACTGGCGAAAATCCAGATCACAGCAGAGCCCTGTAGAATAATCACAAGATATTATATTCCGAGAAGTGCGTTCTATCATAGCACAATAAAAGGGTTTATATCTCCAACATTATATCCTTTGTCTTCATCCCATACTGATTCCACATTACATATATGTATGTTCCATTTCATATTCAAAGGAGAAAGGAATGTGTAAGATTTCACTCTAAGAATTTTCTTTTTTTACACGCTCGCCCCCATATACGCAGTATATGAACGTGATACAAAGGAGAAAAGGAGACAAAAGCAAATATATTTTTATACCAACTATTACATGTACAGAGTGTGTAGTAATACAGAGCGCTATACGATCCCTCCAAACCGGAAAACGAAATATATAAGTGAGCGGGAGAACAGTAGAAAAAAAGTGAAATTCAATTTCCACGGTGTTAGGCCCGAAGCCTACAAATTGTTCTTATTAGTGACGTTTATTCGTTCCCTTTATTTCCCTTTCTTTTGCTTCTTTCAACTGAAAACTTGAGCTTAAAGCTAAGTTCTTGGTGGGCGACCAAATGGAAGAAAATCATGAGGAAGGAGTAGCAGGATGGAATGCGAGCATACGACGACGACATACCTACGCACGTACGTTTTTTGTGTGGAGAAAGGGAGAAACTGGCTTGATGTGGGACATGTACGAATGTGTGAGTGTGATGTACACAACTGGAAGGATGAGAAACTTTAATGATGAATAAGGTAAAGAGGGATGGATAAAGTCAAAAGTGTAAAAAGTAATGTGTGTATGCCTGTGTGTATGTACCAGCAGTGGTTTTTACCGCGCAACATGCCGTACATACTTTCATTTTATATTGTCTAATAATATCGAAATGTGTGTTTGCTCCCTGTTGCTGCTGCTGCCAGTTAAACTGGTTCTATTATTGCCCCCAGTATTTCTTCATTCTTTTCCATTTATGAGACAATGCTTCTCAAGTGGTTGCAACGAGAATTTAGCTTAGGTGCTCAGGTTATCAAAAATATCAAAAATACAACAAGGAAAAGTAGTCACACGAGGACAGCCAAAGGCACACATTACCAAGTACGTGAAGTGAGGGCATGAAGAGAGGTCTTAACAATTTGATACCTTGTGTATACACACTCGTTACACTCAAGCGTTACTCTGTGGTAGTACACACAATTTTGCCATCTATCTTTTGTTGTTGGCGTCTCTGTGAAACTTTGGTATATCAATGATGCATTTTCGTGTGTGTATGCATGTACACTTCCAAAAATAAGCGTGCAAAATCTAGCTAAGCTGCCAGGAGTAGGCGTGTATGTGTGTGTGTGTGTGCAGAGAAGTGAGTTGTTGTAGAACAAGTAAAGCTCATTCATACATATTACAACGATGGTACACAAGTTAAAACCAAATTTTATCCGGACGCTATCTTCTTCCCTGTTCTCACAAAAGTCGCAAGTCCCATTTCACTTTCTGTCTGTTTTTCTCGTCTTGTTTTGAAATCTTCTCTTTTTCCATTTTCTCGTGCTTCTACCCTTGCCCTGCTCTGCTCCACACTCGTACCCTTCTTTTCTTCTCCTTACCAATCACACCACTGTATCAAAAGGATGTTTAGTATCTTGGAAAGAATCAGTGTAAAAGTAGAAAACTGCTGCTCCTGCTAAACTGCTTCTACTCCACACGAAAAAGTACAAAAGTCCAAAGAACGAAACCTGTCTTGGTTATAACATAACAACTATTCTATCCTGCCTTTCTTTCTCAACACTCGTTGTACCCCGTTACTGCTACAAACAGTAGTATGTGAGTAGTTATTACAGTGTACACAATTTCATGCTTTCTTTATTAAGAGGTTTACTAGTTTTTGCCTGCATGTCCATCCGTCCGCCAAAATTGCGAAAGATTCTCCCCACCTATATTATACATGTCCATGTGTGTGATCAGAGCTCCAAGATGACACTATGATTTTAATACCGGGTATATAGTGAAGATTCCATTCAGATTTATGCGCCAGCTAACCAACGGTGGCATTAAGGGCTACTCATATACGAGTACCCATAGTTTTGACATGCCCTACATTGAATCAATGAAAAATTATCGATCGTAATTTAAGCCGTAGAATATCAAAAGAGGAACTCATCATGCGCTTAAAGAATTGTATCTTAAGGACCATATTATTATTGTATTGACCAAGTCGCGTCAATTTGTAACGATTTGTTGCATATTTGTAAACTAATCTATGAATACGTAAATATATTTGCTGTTGGTTTTTTGTGGTTCCGATACTTTGATACACGCTTTGTTGGCTTAAGAGTTTCATTTCTTTCTAAATGACACACAGGGAAAAAGATCCAAGCACTAAAGGAAAATAAACGAAAACATTTATTTGGGAAATAAAGGATAACGAGTAAACTACGTACTCTTGTAAATATAGTTTGTCAGATATACAGGTGTAGTAAAATAAGCAGTATATAAGAAGTCACACTGACTTTTAGCCTCAAACCACGAAGGTAAGGTGAGAGAGACAGAGTAAGAGAAAAGATACTAGAGAATAGTTTTATTTGCAGCTTCATGACATTTATTTTGGCTATATCTAAAAAAGGAAACATTGAAAAGAAAGAAGGAAAGAAAGCACGTCGAAAGAAGATTACAATGACGAATCGACATGTCTTACTTTACTTTACACATGAGTGAAGCTGTTAAAAAGTTTCCGAAGGCAATTATAAAAAACTGAATGAACATGCTGTTGGTTGTACTCCCTATTCAGACAAATTTATTAATGAACTCAAACAAAAGGAGTGAACTATTATGGCACTATAACTATTATGAAGTTTGCTGAATCAAAATTCAAAACTTCTTAAGTCTGCTTTGCACTTATGTACTTGTGAAGATTATAACATTAGCCGGTAGGCGACAGTAAAAATTATTCAGCTCTTGTCACAGAGTCATCGTCTCTATTCTAAATGCACTCTTTGCCTCCACTAACAAATTGCTTCAAAAAGAGTAAATTCTCTCTGAATAAATCTCATCATTAAACTGTGAAAAATAAAAAAGATTGACTTTGACTCATTTGCCATCATCGCCTCTAGCCGTAACTCGTGATCGGTAGTGCTTGCTTGCTCTCGTTGGATTCCCCTTGATGATATGCGGTTTTGTAAATGGTGAATAGAGAAAAGCCATAGTTTTTGAATCTTGCAAGACTGAAAGTTTTCCTAATTCTGAAGACAGTTTTTTTGCTTTGATTTATTTTTCACCATTTTATGCTATCGCAAAATGCATACGTTAGCAATTTTTTCCAGCATCGTAAATCCTTGGGGTGATATATAGTAGCAGGTTGGTATTCGGTGCAGATGAGGCATTTTATAATAAATGAAGAAGGTTGATGTGAGTGTGTAGTTTAGTGGATTATCAATAAGACTATATAATGGGAAAATTAGAATGAAAAGGCCGTCATTATTACCGCCACATTGGTTACTGCGTTCTAAAAAGATTTGTGAACTTAATTTTGGTGGATATTTCTCTGAGAGAAGAAATACCACATCACATACATACACGCACGCATTCTCCACTACTTTCCCTCTTTGCAAAGTATGCCGGGGCACACCATGAAAAAAAAAGATTCTGATGACGCCGACGGGAATGATAATGGAAGAGGAAGGTACTCAGGGAAGAGGACTAGAACTACTACTACTACGGCAGCAGCAGCATCAGCCATTAAACCATTCAGCTCAGAGTTGTACTACGCAACACACATTACATTATAGCTATCATTATCCTTTTATGCAAAGCGTCTGTGACTTGTTTTAGTGCACGCCTACGTTCCCTTTCGCCGTGCTTGTAGTAGACTCTTTCAGTCGGTTTCCTTTTGTGTCATTGTAGAAGAGAATCCACGGAAGCAGCAAGGTAAAATTACAATGTACTCTTCATTGTCATACATGCCGAGGTTTTACAATTTTTTCCCTTTGAACGCAGGTTATTTTCAATCTCTTCCACCCACAAAAGCACGCATTAATATACATCTTGTCGTATTTGGTCTCTTTGTACCTGTGCTACTGCTGCTGCTGCTCTGTTGATGTAAAAAATCTGTCATAATAACTCTTCACATCAGATCATTCAATTTTGTCAGCACATCCATTCTCCTGTCTTCCAACTTTCCCAGAAGGAGTGTATATTTCGCTGAAAAATGACGGTGTATGCTGAGGTCTATGAAATCATGTCCTTGTCGCTCTTTGTCTTTGACTTTCTTTCTCCTATTTTCCCTACTTAGGTACGGGCATGCAGCAAATAACTGTGTAACTGATGTGTATGTGTAGTGTATTATTATTGTTATTATCGTGTACATATAATATTTATATGGAACATATGTATCTGCGCTACTTTATAGCAATGAACCCTGTGTGCGCTTGTGGATACCTGCTGGCTGATTAGTTTCCAAAGCTCAATATGTTCCCTTTCCCTTTGGCTGAACAGAGTCAATTCATCTCAATCCAAAACACGCTTTCCCCACTTTTCGGTATATCAAGTGCTTACTCAACCGGAACAAAGAATCATTTAGCTCTTTCTCAAGGAAAGTGAAATAAGCAGCAAAACTGTAGACATGCATGAGTATGTATGTATGTATATGCTAGCAATATTCCAGTCAGTCTGCATTATGGAAAAATAGTGACTTTTCCTTTTCTCGATAATCTATTGGCAAAAATGCCTTTCTGTACATTCTATATATAGAGGTATGTGCAGGAGAGGTCTAGATGTATGCGTGCTTAGACGGCTGTAAGTTCATTCCATCCAGACACAACAGTAGTAAAAGATATATCCATGTTTATGTTGGAACAGATTACCTACTGCTCCCGACACAACTCTTTTCTTTTCCTCATTCGTTAATAATGTAGCATGTATTTCTCCAGACGAAACTTTGCTTATGTGTTTGTGCACTTTGTATTCGTTTATCTACTATACTTACTTTAACGGCTGGGGGAAAGTGTACCAAAGTACATTCCAGAAGCAACTTTTTTGTCCTTTATCCTTATTTTCCTCCTTTCTGCATATTATATTTACAAAAAGTACAACACACGACAGACGGTGCGGCAGTGACGATGATAGGGTGAAGTAGACAGAATACATTGAAAATCGACCTTAACAAAAGTCACCAATTCGTTTTGAGAGAGAGAGCACGAGAGAGCTGATGGCATTACGCAGGAAACCTTTTTTGTGTGACTGAAGTATTGATGGATATGTAGGTAATGGGTACCTGGAGAGGAATGGCAGGGTAAAGGAACTATGAAGAAGTCGAGGAATAACATCTTTATCGTTATCATCATCGCTCATATTAAAGTAATGGTCAAACAATAAAAAGATCAAGCAACCAGAGAGAAGAAACACGAATATGCTACATTATGTGTGTAGGTACATGTAAGTAAAAAGCATTGTGAGACACAACAGTGAAGAATAAAGGAAATGAAGGGAAGAGAGTATATGGAAGGATACAATAATAATAGGAAGATTGCTTTTGCCAAGAATGAAAGTAACAACGAAACGAAGCAAAAATAAAAAAGGATGAAGTAAGTATTCTCGCCGATCGTATTCTCTACGACATAACATCATGTTCCATTTGAGAAAAGCATGCTTGAAGGATTTTTCTGGTGATTTTTTATATCTTTCTTTGTCTTCCCTGTCACTGTGTATTACATGTACACATTGTGCATTCCACTTGCCCAGCAGTGGTATTCATCTTTTTCACTTTTTACTAGAAGCTAGATAAGCTGGATGAAGCTGGACATGGAACAAAAAGCTGCTGCCTCTCGCTAGTGCACACCACGTATTTATATGAATACTTCGTTTAAACTATGTTTGGAGAAATGCTCACTTAAGAAATAACAATTTTTGCAGAAATATGTGCAAGTCGTGGCGTGGTGGCAATTTTTATAAGTTCCCTCATTACGGCACCAGCAACGCAACAGACAGGCGACCTAAATATACTTTTATGAAAAACTTTAGATCCAACTATCTAACTGCTAAGATGCATGTATGTACATTTCAACATTTTAACGTATATATGTGGATTCCAGTTCATGACGGGATATTTCGCTTTGGTCAAACACGCAAAAGAATAAAGGAAACCAAAGTCTTCTGCAGACAGTGAGAAGTGTGCAGACGCGACACACTCTCACGAACTCACGGCACTTTACAGTTTGTTAAGTATAAGTAACCAACTTTTGCACTGGCTCAAGACGTCTACTGTAGATTGTGTTGACAATAAAATAAGGTATCGATCTTAATACGCACGTGACACAAAACAATATGAAGCACGTGCGTGTATATAGGTATTTGATTTTGGCTACGACTACAATGCATTACATGCATCCTGGAAGGTCTAAACTAGTGGACAGCATAAGTTCCTTCCTAACGACATTTGACCGTGTTCTATTATCCCTTTTGCTAGGAGATGAATCCCATAAAATTTTCTACTCACACTTTTGTACTTCCAGTGATCTATGTTACCGGTAAAAAAGATCCACCGAAAAATGGTAGCTGCGAAAAGGCCTGACTGTATCACAGTGTGGAATGTGCTCTAATAAAAAAAATCCACTGTGAAAAATGGTAAAGCGTACATAGGCTAACAACGTGGTTTACTGATTTTTTGGATATGGAATCAGGAATAAAAACTGGAGGATATAACGAAATTGAAGATTGAAAGAAGGATCGGTACATCTTTGCACTGCAAGTCAAGTTGCCCGACAATATATAGAGGTATTTTAAACGCGGAAAGTATAAGGCTCGTTGGAGGTAAGAGCTGAATCTGTCAAAAGTACAAAAAAAAATCTAAGGAGAACAAAACAATTTTTTGTAGGAATGTCGGCCTGTTCTTCTTCTGATTTTGTTTTCCTATCTCCCTGTGATCAGTGAACCTAAGTAGGTAGTTGAAATTTTATTCATCCATGTGGGTGGCTTACCATCTCAAAAGCTACAAAAGAAATCGTTACACTATCTGCACTTTATATGTAGTAACGGTACTGTCCACAAAATGGGGATTGAGCCTCTCAACGAGTTGGTTGGGACGAGGAGAAAGATTCATGCATGAGTGGTGCCACATTCGTTGCCAAACTTAACTCGTGCTCATATTGTTGATGTCGAGAGATATTTTCGTGCAGTGCATGCACTCAGAGGAATGGAATTGCTTTATTTATTTATACACAGCTATATACTACGCCACTACAGTAAACAGACGCGTGCCCAAGCATCACCCCCGCAATTACACACAACTTTCACCGTGAAAAATCCATGTGTGTGGGCATCATTTAGAAGTGTCAAAAGGGGCACAAGTAGGAAATATTTTTATCCCTGTATCAGTATTTGAAATTATTTCGATGCCATCAGATTTTAGAGAGAAATGCAGGGAGGGAGAAGGTGTTTAGAATTATGAAATAATTCCACAAAAGCAAAAAAAAGAATTCCTTTGGTAATCTCATTGTGTCAAGATGCCAAGGAGTGAGCTCAAGAGCTCTGAAGATATGTGGGAAGTGTGTTGAAGCCGGAAATTGCGGTTTTCGTTTATGGAGAAAGCAGAAGAGCTCCTACGTAAATACCTACGACAACAATGCATTATATAATAAATAAGCAAACTCTGAACTGCTTCTTCTTGTATAGTCGCGCCTGTGGTTTGATGTAGTTGGAGAGGACGGAAAGTCAACAGCACACACACACACATTCTTGTTTTTCTTCCTCTTCCCTTTTTGTAGTTTTATTAAAGTAGAAAGGAGTAAGAAAAGCTAAAAAAAGCACAACATGATTTTGCTCTATTATTTCTTTTATTTCTTTTTGTTGTCGTTTTTCGTGAGTGAAAGCAAAGCAAAAGGGTTCCTAGCAGCAGCGGCGGCAGGGTAGAGATAAAAGGTAAAGTTATAAAAGGACAACGCCATATATTTATAGCACATAATATTCTCTTCGTCCACCGGAGAAAGTAAAGTAGCTACCAATACAGCATAGGTATTTTTTATTATAAAGCACGTGTGAAAGGAATCTCAACATTGTGTCTCACGCAACTGAAAAGAGTCATTCACATTATTATGGTGCTCACTGCACCCGTGAACGACGAAGCCAAGCTAAATAAAAAACCAGAAGTGCATTAGGATAATTGCAGGGAATTGATAAATGGTAAAATTGCCAATGTTGTTGACTTCAGTCAAACGAAATGAACGCTCATCTGTACACTACCTGTCATATAGGCCAACAGAACAGTATGTGTGGTTGAGTTGAGAGGCTTATTATAAGGTTAAATTTTTCATCACATTTAAGCCTGCCAGGAAGTGGAAAGATTTGCCTCAATTTATTTTTAATCACTTACGAGCTAATCACGAAGAATTGCCGATCGAACGTAGGAAAAGAGGGGCCACGAAGTAATCAATTTCCAATTATAAATTTTTGACATGATTTTTAGAAAATCCATTTGTACATAATATAAAACTAACCTCCACAAAACAGACGTTTCCTCTCGCTCGTCGTTTCTGACGAGGCAGTTGTGCTTCCTGACATCCCCAACGACGACTCTGCCCTTGAATCCGATGTCAAGTAATATTGACTCCCAGTTGATCCCATAGTTGTCACAAAGCTAGCACCCTGCTGCTGTTGCTGTCGGTTTTGCTTTTGCAGCTCTAGAGAAACTGCAGTAGCAACATCCACAGCTCTCATAAGCGTCTCAGACTTGTGCTGTTGCTGTCCCGTAAACCTTCCCAAGTCGGCAGAATACGCACCGCGGCTCAACGTGTCCGTACTCTTCCTATCGTCCCGAATCTGATAAAGTAAAAAAAAAGTTTCTTAACCCTCACGATTAGCTAAAGTGAAGGTGAAAGTTTTTTTAGGTAGGTTAGCAAAACTGTCACCTGTAAAAAGGTATAAAATGTAAAAAGAACGTAACTGGTGACTATAAACAATGAAGATAAAACCGAATACGAGGAATAACACTAAAATTCATTCTTGTACGCTTCTCGTATCATATTTACGAGTAGGGAACGCTATAAAGACGGTCAGTGATGAAAAATGCCATGTGCTGTATAATCATTAAGAACACTTCCTGCTCCTATTCATAAAACGGCGACAGACCATGCGATAGATATGTATGTGTTTATTGTTTAGATGTATATTTTCTGTAATGTTGTCCTTAAGTGTGCATAGATGAGGTTCTGAAACCGTACAGCGAGAGTTCAGAATAAAGCACACGAAGCGTACAACGAGAGAGTGGTGGGCTTCCACAAGCATTATTATTTTTTACAGAATGTCATCTCGTCGCATCACATTCGCTCATCTCAAACCCACGTCACATTCTCCACGGTCTGATTCTATTCAATTTCCTCTTTCTTTCATTTTTATCCTTCCCAAGCACAATAACAGATTCTCTTCCTCCGCGTTTGCAGCTTGCAACAACAACAACAACCATAATAATAATGATACTCATGCACGATATACGGCAGGAAATATACGCACGTTTACGGTATATGACACCACAAAATACAATAGATGAGCTTCTAAATGGTTTGAAGGAATTTAGTGCTAGCCGTACTATATTACGTACATGTTTACGACCGTATATTACCAAGTATCTAAACTCACACACTACTGCGGTTATAACCAGGTATAAAAATAACAGTAAGATGATATAAAATAGATTTGGTTTTGGTATAAGTAATGTGTAATATTATGCATGTACCTATTTCCATGCATGCATGGAAGATCTTTATGCGGTTAGCATAAAAGCTTCTACTTCTGTCATCGCTTTTGTTCTATATTTCTTCCTTTCCGCCAAAATTTACACGTCCGGTGGGGTTGTTTGGTTGGATAACTCGTTTACTTTCACCAGCTTTCCCACAGATACATACATATATTGAAACTCACTATTCGGGAATGTATTCACAGCCAAGGAATATACAGCTTGATACTAGCACCATATGTGTATGTACGTCTGTCTCATCAAGTGTTTTTTTTCTGTGGCATAAAAAATTGTATGAGGAAATGGTAAAATGAATGAGTTTTCAGTAAAAATGGCTTGTTAGTGTTTGCAAAGCTGGTGGTTTGTAATACTTTGGCTACGGTTGCGGATCCCTTCTGAATCCCGAATTACCATTATCATATAATCGGTACCCAAACTAGAGTGTTTCAATGAGTGTTCAACGCGAGAAAATGGGATACACATTACTGTAAAATGATTTTCATTCGTGATAACGATCTAAATGTATATATATATATATATGTAAGTAATACATAGAAGGAATAACTACCCACGGTAAAATGCATGCTGCGTACTGGCGTACACACTACACACCCAATTTTGCTAAAATTGACATTGAGAAGTACGTGCTACCTGGACCAGGACACATGTACTACACGTTTTATAAAGTCATGTTGGTTCATTTTCTAGCACTTTGGCAGATGCTACTTAGTTACACCCGATGGTGACAGAATGAACCGCTTGATGGGTTTCCTCGCACATTTCTTCAAACAGTTCACGTGTAGGGACATCACATCTTGCGGACACTTCTTTACCTCGCGAAACTTTACGATGGAATATTATGAGAATATTTGGTATGCGATTTTAAATCGGTGACATTCATACACCAAAGTGGTGAGAGGATATGAGTAATTCGACGAAATAGAATAGGTAAACAGTAAACAGGTCGCATTTTGGTAGTTCTTCTGCACCCCCTGTGCTCAAGATCTAAATCAACAACAAACGTTGTTTACACTAACAGTAATATATGGCTACTAGGAGATATCTGACAAACTTGGCATCCGTTTCATTGAGTACAATCTTTGCAAGCCGGATGGCTCAAATATTTTCTCGTCGTGATATTCTCGTCTCATCCCGCAAAGGCCAAATACAAAACTCAAACCAAAAGCACCTCCGGGAATACTAAAGTTGGTGACACAACAAACAAATAACAGCAGATAGGTAGTTGGATAGCTTCACCTCTGCCCTGCACGTGAATTCAATGACAGAAATGCATCGTGTAACCCCGGGGTTACATACCACAAGCCATACGATCTCCCAAATCTCTATTACACGTTGGACACCGTTATGGTCATGGCGTATGTGTTTTGATGCAATCTCTGCACTTTAACGCGATGACGTGTAAACGTGAGCGCAATGCAAAACTTGCCGGTGTTTTCACCGAATCATTTTCGTATCCTCCTAAGAATTACAATTTTGATTAAACTAGGTACAACTGCACAAATACCTGCAGAATGCGCACTGTTACGGATAAAGATAAAAACCATTATGCTATAATTCACCAACTGCACAAAGAATTGTTCTGAATTCAAATACAGCGATTCTTATAAAGGCAAAAATGTTTTCTAAATTGTACTTAATAAGGTAATCTTGTTATATACACATTTGTCCCATCCTGTCAGCAATATGTCCCAGAGCTTTGATCGCGATGAGTGCCTCAGTCTTCAGGGAAAGAAACTATTAACACGATACCAATGTGATGCCATGTACATATTTTATTATTTATGACTAACTTCGTAGTGTGCTATTTATATATTTTATAAAAAAATATCTACCTATATGCGCTACAAAACAAAGTGTTTTTGAAGCTCCCTTGAGATAGAAATAAAACAACCATTGCAGATAGACGCAACTATAATATGTGTCTAAGCCAGCCTGACAAAATCTCTTGTGGAATTTTGCAGTTTTTTGTCTTCCTTTCACTCGTCAGTTGATGTTATTATTCTTAGCATAAAAATTTAATGTGCCAAAGCATGTTGCATGCAGCAAACTTTCTCTATGCAAATCCATTAAATAAACAGAACAACAACTAAAATACAACATATTATTATTGTAAGAGTAAGAGCATAATATAATATACGTCGAAAAGAAGAAATAAACCAACAACAGCAAAGCCCGGAGAGACGTGAAATGGTGCTAAAGAAGGGAGAAAAAAATGTTGCATCTTCAAAGATAGAAGGGCCATAATTTCCATTTTATACAAAAAGAGAAAGAGCGAAAAGAAGAAGAAGGAAATAAAAGAGAGCAGAAAACCCCCTTCTTCTCCTTCTTTCGCGTCGTCGTGTGGAAAGAAAAGAGGATATTAGCCAAAGCTGCTTAATATTTGTGTGGTATCTCCCATCTCCTCTACCACCACCATCATAACCACCGCACCACGACGGCACGACCACCACCGCCACTACCACTTTTTACAACAAAGTGTAATGGTAGGTAACTAACAATACGAATACAGTAATAATAATAAGTATTCCCACACAAAGATACAATTTATATACATTGCATATAATCTACAATGATACGTGTGTACTTGTGTGTAGCAAGATGAAATGACTCTTTATATTACTTCACTCACCAAAAATATAGTCCAAGTCCAGCTCAAACGGTGCACAGTAGCCTACAGTATGGAGCTCGGCACTACTTTTACTCCTCATGAATGAAGTACTAGGACTAATAAGGGAGTAAGTTTTGTGATTGCACTGAAGAACCTTTCTACGCGGAGCACAGCAGTTTTCCAGGGAATATTTAGAGAAAGAAAGGAAAAGGCTTCCTCCACGGTGCTGTCGCTGCCAGCCTGCAAAAGTCCCTTATCTATTACTCTCCCCTCCCTTTTCCCTTGTCTTCCTTTAGGCTGCAACGATACAGATACAGATTGTCTGGTTGGAATGTTGACGGTCTGAGAGCAAAGTATTTTATATCCATATATGCACCATGTGAGCTTTTTCTGCCTAAAAATAGGAAATGTGTGTACCTAAGTCTAGGGAAAGCCGTGCATACTATCATCATCATGTTATTATTACAGGCAAAACTATCTTCCTTGGAGCAAGAGGAAGTAGACGACGACTTCTCATTCTCTGGGATTTTAGTCCTTGTAATGGAAGGAGGCTGAAAATAATACGGGCTTACTACTTCATTCCTGTATCCATTTGGCCCGTATCTCACTCACTTGGTTCGTATTCCTCCTTCTCTTTCACTCACTCCTTTCCTCATTTATTACTACAGAATCGTTGTACATTTTATAGGAGAGGAAAAAACGCAAAAATCAAAAGACAATGACGACGACAATAATGATGGCGATCAGGACCAAGTCCACGAAGAAAAACTACCAAATAATGCAGAGTAAAAGCTGAGAGGAAGAGGAACACAAAAAGAAGCTTTCTTTGTACAAAGATAAACGGAAGGAAGCTGCGGGATCTTTCTCCCTCCATTCTCTTTTCTCTTCAATTTAATATTTTGTTTTCAGATATTTTTGCATACCAACCAACTCTCCTTTTTGAAACTGCCACACGGAATTGTAGCTTTCTGCTTAGCCTACATTTTCAGAGAATATCTGGTTATGTGCAACTCTGTTAAAAGACTCAAAACATGAAAAAAATTATATATAATAATGTTAGCACAGTTACACACTGGTACACTACCATCGATCTGCTCAACGTGCCATCTAATGTTTCACGTAAAGTAGAAAACGGGAGACTTGCTCATTCTGGTAATATAAAATTTAAAATGAGTTGTGCGAGTTCTTCTGCTACAGCAACTTTTACGTACGGTACTACTGTCATTATTCATTATAAATGTTGTAAAAATAATAATAAGTCTTTGTATCATAAATACAATATGCAATAAAATATCCTTCGTACAACTATATGCTTTTATATGTTGTATGCTTTCTCTTCGCGTTATCTGGAATCTGGACCACGAGGAATATGAGGATTACATTCTCTTGTTGGCCACAGTCCATCTCCTTTCTCACTCTCTCATCTTTTTCTTGAACAAGGCAAACAAAACTTTCTCTATAATTTCTTATCAACACAAGCAGATGATTATTATTTTTATGTGTCATCTTCTACTAGCAGTTGTATTTATTATTTTAGATGTACACATACATCCGCCCAACATATTGAATTAATATCGAGCGAAATATTGTACATACATATCCACTAACTATATTGTACTTATGAGATTGCTGTACGCACTATTTAATGCCTTATTGTCATCAAAGCTGTGGATACAATAATACGTACTGGGAAAGAAAAATACAAAAAAATGGGATCGTTGAAACCAGTTCTGGCTAGACATCCTATTATTGCCAATTACAACGCGAGCAAACGTCAGAATATACAGCCAAAATACAATATATAGAAATTGCAGATAGAATCTAATGGGAAACAAGTGGATAATATCAGAAACTTAATAGCTATAATACTTAATAGCCAAATCAGACAACTATTCTTTACACATAATAATATACAGCCACATACATATGTACGCGTGTACGGTTCTTAAAATGCTCAAATAGAGGTACTTAAGTAAATATTTTTCTTTTCAGTACTATTAACTATTATGTTGGAGGATCAGTCGATTTCTGAAAGCGAGGGGAAAATCAGACTCAACTAACTGTGAAGTGGAACGCTTTTTGTTGCACCACGTTTGTTATATCACATGCAACACGATATAGTAGTAATGAATGAAGATAATATGGTACTTACAGACTACAGTACACTTTTTTCTCTCGCTCACTCTTTCTGAGATTGCACAAATAGTTCTAAACTTTCGCATTTTTTTCTTGTTTCATCGTTTCTTCTCCCCTCATGTTGCGCTTACGTTTACACACATACTATTCACATTAAAGAAAACTCATATATTACAAAGAGCTGAGCTGTTGAGGATGACGATGATGGCAAAAGATATACCTACACTACTACTACTTTCACTTCCCTGCCTGCACTACTCTGGTAACACGTTGATGATTAATGATTAGAAAAAGGCGATGAAAGGCTTGGCTTCCTCCAAGAAAACGTAGTCATCAAGACTCTGTACGTAAATAGGTATGCACTTTCGTGATATGTTTGTACACATATTACTCACTTCTCCATACATAGATATCAAAGCAAAACACTCAAGTGAGAAATGCGTTTGTGATAATATGAAGGAACGACTTTGTTTTCGCCTTTATTTCACCAGTGCGAATTGCAAATCGGAGGCAAGTAACCGTGCAAGGTCTGTCCGTGTGTTTTTAAGCAAGATAAGCACTACAGTGATAGTGTATACGCAAGTAGCATGCATAGATATAGATATAGTTGCATATATTTAGTGCTGTAGCAGGATAGTATCGTGGCGAGTTTGAATACTGCAAAGGATTTTCATCAGCACTGGGGAAAAATCGGTTTGACAGGTCATTTCTACTTCCTGATCCATTGGGAAATGAGCTTGAGAAAGTCTTTCGTAACAGCTACAGTTTAAGAAAGACTAGCTGGCAACAACTATTCATCGGGTGAGTGTACCAAGCTTCCCTGTAGAAAGAGCATGCAGCAGGCTGGCGCATTTTCCTTCTTGCAAGACGTGGTACAAAAATTTCATTCTGTTGATACAAAATATAGAAGGTGGTAGAGGAGGGTGGCGGCGGTCGTGATAGCGGTATAATAAATAGTCGTGGTGCCTGCAAATGTTCGTGTGCTTCCAAGCGGTTGACTGACTGAAAACTAGTCGAAAGGTGAAGGATGGAAATGAAAACTGACAGGAAATGCACAAACCTTTATAATAATATCTGTGGTAATGGTAATAGCAAGAAACATTCCATACTGTCCTCGTGCCAAGAAGGTATACAATATTTAGAGAAATACATGCTTTGAAAACCGTTGAACTCCTGATCATGTTATAAAGGTAAAATGTATATCGCGCTGGCACACGAGGATAGCATGGTGAAACAGAGGAAATGTGGCAGTTTAGTGAGTGCGAATGATATATAATGTGCACAGAGTTGCGTATCTATCTACGTTCCTGAGTAATATAGAATCCTTCATACCAACCGCGAAGACTTTCTCCTGACAGGTTGAGGATGAGTCCCTTCCAAACTTGCTTTTTTTGGTTATTTATAGCCACACATACTTTTTGCATAATATATTACTATTATTATTATGGAAAGTCTTTAAATGAACCAACTGGCGGTTTTTGAAATATGCAGCAGGAAGCACGTCAATAACATTTTACATAATATCCTAATGGTTCTGCTGTTGCTCTTGCTGTTATGTAAGCAGTATCAACAATAAGCCATCAACAAAGGAAATGGAGGGATATTAGATTTTGTGAAAGAATGAAATGCACGCTAACCTATTTTTTTGAAATTTCATGAAGTCCCAATTTTTTTCTTTTAAAAAGGACGTTAGACCGCTCAGCGTGGAAAGTCAAAATACCTAAGTAAAATATGTATAAATATCAATTTGTTTCACTTGGATCAATTTACCTTTCGCTCAATATAATCAAAATGCTAATGAAAATCATCACGAAATTTTTTTTTGACATATGGTTTTGCGTGCATCAGAGTTCATGAGGGGCATTTGAAGAATTATAAATGTTTCTTTAAAGAAAAAGAAAACCGAGATCGAGACGGTTGTTCATTATTCCCTTTTAAGTATCTTATCAACAGCATTTCAAAACGAATTCTGGAGGTCTTTTTCTCATGGAGAAAGCTATACATTAGCATCTATATAGTGCGTAGTAAATGATGTTTGGGAATTGCGTTTCAGTTGTTCTCATGATGTGCACATGCAAAAGTCTTTTAGGTGTGTCGTATTTATTTGTATCAGAGGATCGCCGTGTGTTGCGTAGATTTCTCTTTTGTCAGATGAACGCAGATTATTTACACCGTAGTACATTGTATACACAGAGGCGCTATATGCATATATGCATAAGAATAATATTCAGTGGAAACGTTGAGCGAGAACTTAACTTTGTCAATTCTGGTTTACCTTAATTTGCCTTTGAGACGGAACAACTTTCTATTATAATATCACGTTCCCATCCTTTCTCTCCCCCTCTCTCTTCTCTTTGATCCTTTACGCAGGTTTAGATGTAATTTAACGAATACACATAATACGTATGGAATAGTAGAAAAGATAGATGAATTGTTCTACGTTCTGCAGTTCCCACAGCTTGTTAGTGTTTATGCATGAACGCAGTCCATTGTACTGAAATGAACAATGTACTCCAATACCATGTGCATATATACAAGATTGTACACAAAACAAGAAAGGGTAAACAGTAAACAATGATTTTAACTTGATGATATACTTAACTAGAAAATAAATACAGTCACATCGGTTCACAAAACAAGAATATGTTAGACTTTCCTTGATTATGTTTCAAAGAATAATTTGAAGTTTTTCTCTGTTTCTATTTTCCTCTCTGCATGGGCTGTGGCATATTACACCGATTGCAGGATGAATACTTGAACATAAGTATTCAAAATTCTTTTGTTCCAAATCTGAAAGCTAAAGGCTATTTCTGCCAGAAATCAATTTGGTTAAAATGGTCTTGTTTTCTTTGTCTAAAAAGAAAGTTTCACTTTACTACATCTGGCATGTCCAATTCTCCCTAATGGTTAGTCAGATTTTGTCCACAATTGTACATGTAGCTCGTAGCATGCACACATGTTCACATCACATACGTGCAGCAGTGGACATTTAATACACGCTCATTTTCTGCCTGGAAGTAAAAGAGAGCAACAAAGGGCAGGCTGCCATCAACAACGGAATGGAGTACAAAAACACAAACAAATTCAGAAATACTTCACTTTTGTCAATTATATGAATAAGCAAATGATAATCGAAGTTACAATGGAACACATTCATGTTAAACATTTCACAATTCTCTGAAAAAAAACAATGTACATATGTGGAAGGAGTTGAAAAGACTTTTTAAAGGGAAATAAAAATGTATACAAGTTTGGGCAAACAGAGTTGTACAATTCCGGATAAGAAAACGCTACACGGTGATTGGGAAAAATAAATAATAAAAATGTAAATAGATATATTTTTGAACTCTTTTTACACTTTCCCACAGACAAGCGCTCTTGCTATAACTTTGATAATGCTGGTTCCAGTTCTCGCAAAAAAACAAAAGATGATATTTTTTATTATCATGTTGTTCCGGCACGGGATTCTCTGGAAATGGTAGTAGGGACGGGTAACAATGTTGTACGCTTTCAATGGAAAATAAAAAAGTTTTTCTCCCCACTTTTTCATTGATATTATTATGACTATTGTTTGTATGTTTCGAGTGGTTTTGTATGCATGAGGTTTACTACTTTTTGATAGAGAGATATAAATTGCCCTCGAATGGGTATTTTCTATGTATGAATGCAAAAATATGGACATCAAAACGCTAAAATACGAGGCATTGGAGCGAGTAAAAGCATCAACTCTTATTTTTTATGGCTTTCCAAAAACTGGATATAAATTCAGAATTTAAAAACTTTTTAATATTACTTTCTCTAGTCACAACTACTTCCATGTTGCTTCCACTGTGTAATCAACTCAAACTACATGCATAAATGCATAGAGCGCGTTCGGTAAATAAATACTTGTTATCAACATCGGTACGAGGACGTCCTTTAAAACCACCTCTCTGCCTAAAAATGCTGAACGTTGAGGAGAAAAACAAAAGGTCACTTTTCATATAATCAGACTCGAAGACAAAAAAGTGCAGTCACCAGAAAAAGTGACAACATTTAAGCTTATATAGCTGCGTTTTTGAGGGGTGAATATTATGAATTAAAACAATTGCGTAAGCAAGTAAATGTTTGAGTTTTGCATACATAAATAATACAATTGTGTAACATACTCATGAGCCTCGAGTATCTTGTATTTGTATGTAATTTTGTGTTGTGTTAAAGCAATGTTATACAGATGCTAATTGCCAGCAAGTACTTTTTCTACGCACAATCATCATTGTGCTGCACTGCTCTTGTGTATAACTAAACATTTATTCACCAAACAGACAATTGCAGAGTGCAGAGGCATAAGATTTTGTAACAAAGTAAAAAAAACCTGAAATTGCCTACGCTCAAGTTGCTTTCTGTATAGATCGGGCTGGTGTGATCAGCGATCATAAATTCGCCTCTATAATTGTGTCCCGTGACATCATTGTGAACGAACAAACGAAGAATATGCGTTACTCAGCTCTTGTTGTGTGTCTGGTTACATTCAAATTACTTTGTAGATTGGTTGGTGCTGGTGATCTTTGATGTTTGCGTTTGCTGTTAGTGCAGCGTGCAATCATGCAGATACAATACCCTCATGTGAACCGCACAGATACAATTTTTGGATAAAATATTTACTTCCACACAACAACTCGGCGAGACACTACCAATAACCAAGTGTTATTCCAAGACTACAACTATGCAAAACTTCATTTTAAGGTCATGTCAGCTACAATAAATAATGCCAGAACAACAGTGTGTCCCATAAGGCCATAAATGATTGTGTACAAATGAATACGAGGCGCTCTCGTGTGAATCGGTACGTGAACAATGAATAACATCTATACGGGGTCATGTCAACTCTGAGCCTGGAATAAATATAAAAAAATCCTTGGGGAAAATATTCCTTTAATTTTCGAGTCAAATGACAAAAAATTGGCTTCATAAAAAAAGAAAGCTAATAATACACAACACTTTCATATATATTATGCGGTACGCACTGGCTGTTCTCTATGCATGTCGTCCCAAAAGACTCATTCCAAATAGCGTAGCTTTGGTAGCTTTCACTTTTCACAGAGAGATACAAAGTTTGCTAAGCTAAAGTAAAACGATAACAAATGATGGGACTTTCGCCAAAGAACGCAAGGGTGGAGATGGAACTAAAGGCATATATAGCCTACAACAAAACATTCCCAAAATTAAGAAAGATACGGTCTACGTAGTAGAACATTTGCATAAGTGCATATAAAAAACTTACTGCTCATTTTAATTTCTGCCGTAAAATAATCATAATATGTAAGACACAAAGTGGTTTTATTACTTACACTCTGGAACCAGCTTCTTTTACTAACAAGAAAATCCATTAAGTAATCTAATAGGGGAACAAAATACGCAAAACAAGATAAGCAACTCTGATACCAAAAAGTGTTGGCTTGCAAAAAAAAAAGAACTCGACGCGCGCGCTAAGAAACTGCTACACAAGGTAAAAGTTCATCTTATAAGTTAAAAGTTATATTTGTCTATAGTTGAATATATGTATAAAAATTGTTGGAAAATATCTGCTGTTGTGCTTGGTAAAGCGGCATGGTAAAGTCTGTACCGGTTTGATCACAAGAAAATTATGTAAAAGTTAATGGCACAAGCACATAACCTGTCCCAAGGGACACTATATTCCAGAGTCATCATACTAGATGAGTACATACCACCATAACTTCCTCGTTTATCTTTCCTATTGTGTGTGGTGCATATAGGTACATGTTATCTTGCGAAAAGTCTTCTCGCTGGAGATTCTACTTACCGTATACCGCATCGAAAAGAAGGATTCACTACTAAAATCCAATTGCAGGAGAGAGAGGGAGAGTATCGAATAAAATATTGCATTTTTAACATATTTTAAGCATTGTACATAAACCGTTCGTACTTTCACTTCCACAAATTACGCTAATAATACTGTAGACAAGAAGAAAGTTTTTTTTATTATTTATTTATAGTCATTATCATAACAAGGAAAGAGCGCATTTCAGTTTCATTCTCCGGACTCCGGACTAAAGTAAGCAAAAGCGTGATGATCCATTGTTCGTTTCCGTTGTCGATACATTACTGCCTTTTTAGTGCGGACATTACAACCGCCAGAGAGTGTGCACTACTGCCACGTATAAATCTCTGGTTATTGTAATGGCCATGTTTTTGCAATTTTATGACATTAATTCCCATGCAAATTCATTTTGCGGTGGGCAGCAGTGGTCATAGCCATACACCATACGTGCCTACTCTTTATCCTTTCTCCACCTACAGCTTTCGCTTTCCATTTTACTCTCACTGCAAAATTGGTGCAATGATACAGAGGCATGTGTGTAAGCCTGTCAATTAAACACTTGTTAAGGATAAAAAGGTATCCACCAAATCCAGCAATAATGTACCCAGTCCCATTTCTTTGTGTTGCAGGATTCTGGCTGATTACCAACAACCAGAGCTAGTGAAAGAGAGGTACCCGAGAAAGTACAAATGTATGCCTATTCGTACCAACCTACATTACAATCCACACACGGAGAATGCTGTACGGTAATGGCATTGCGGTGTGATTTTATGTAGGTGCGTAAAGATACATGTGCCCATAACGAATATAAAGTAGCCGAAGAATGGATAAACTAAAACAATGATAAAACGAATGCAGAAAATGAAAAAAGGCAGGGAAGACTTTGTATGAGTTTTGAATGTTGAGTTTTGTTAGCATTTGGTCCGGTTATTCCTCCAGTACGCCAATTCCAACTCAATAACAATAATATGTGTATGTATAAAATATCAACTCACTATTACCATTTGGAAGCCACCAGGAAAAGTTTGTCTTTTACAGAAAACTATGCCAATACCAGAACAAAAACAGACACAGACAGAAGCCGATACCATCTGTAAACTATTAATACACTTTCTTTTTCACTTAATGAAGGAATGTTTAATTTAAAAAATCAGCAGGACAGAAAGCTTCTTTGAAATCGCTGTGGGAGAAAAAGTTATTACGCTTTTTCATTTCTACACTTTTTAATACTCCCACACCCAAGTTTTAACTTTTGCATATTATTGAATGCGTGTGCTGGTTTCCTTTTCTTGTGTGTAATGCATGCCCATACGCACACAAGAACAATTGTATCTCTCGACTTTGGCTAGGGAAGCAAGCAATGGTAGAGTTTATTTTATGTAGATGGTACCGTACGAGACCATTTAAGGACCATAATAATAGTAGTAAAACGGTAAAAGCCATTATCATATCATAAAAATATTTAGCCACGTTTTTATCCGTTTGTGTAGGCCAGAGAAGCCAGAGGCAGTACATCGATATGAATAAAAACAATGTAAGCAAAATAATGGCGAAAGCTTTTATATGAAGTGGTCGTACCGTTAGAAAAGTTATACTTCGTATTTTACATACACCTACACAACTACATCCTGTATAGAATACACATTTACTGTTCATAATAATAATAAAAGGTCTGATTTACAGCGACAAGCTTGTCGCTGACATTTTTTGGGGTGAAACCTCAGGAACTACTAGCGAGGCACACAAGTTATAAATACATGGCGTTTTCTTTACTTAACTTTCCTCACGTCATGTACCTATGCGTACCACTGGGCCACCAAGTTAAGTGAAACTTGCGAAACCTTTACATACAAAGAAAAACAAACTCATCTTCTGGGGGTAGAAACGGTGAATGCTCAGGACCGAAGCGCCACAAAGTTTTCAACGACTTTTGTAATAATTGTGAGAAAAAATGTAGGATGCTAACTTATCGGTATGGTTTGGTGGACGGTTCGCTGGGAATAGTAGAGACAAAATACGAGGAAATGTTTCTTAAACAAACCAAGAAGGCACGCACTTTGCATCCCCAGAGAAATTCCACCGGATGGACGGGAAAGTAGAAGCAAAACTTTTTCTCTGGTCAATTGTCTGTTGTACAATATAATGTTTACCTAGATCGTGATGGCACGCAAAGATAGAAGGATGTGGTGCATGGGTTCACTGAGAATGCGCTTTTGGAAAGTTGTAACGATTTCAACCCATAAACTGATCTGAAGGCAGCAATGTACATGTCGGTGGCGATTCCCTGTATGGTGGTGGTGGGTAGCTGTTTATAGCTTTCAGCTGCAGTATAATTACATAATGGTTTCCCATTTACCTTGAATAGCATGACAGCAGAAGCGCAGACAGGAAGTACAGTGTATAGAAGGGGCTGTAGTGATGCTGACTAATATAAGCCTACTGAGATTTGTCAATTCTCGGTGACAATATAGGCACAAAGTATAGACAATACCGACGCGTGTATCGCTTTCCCCACCACTTGCAATATATGCCGCACGAGTGAATGCCGTGAGACATAATGGGATATAACAATTATTATAATGATGATGAGCCCGAGACGAAAAAGAAAGAGGAGATTTAGGAAGTGCTCATTCTGCTTAGTTTTCGTTTTTGTGTGGGTGATGCGGTAACTTCAGCCCAGGCGATACGAATATGCCAGTGGGAAGTTGGAAATGATCCTTAAAAGTTTTCATTTTTATTCACGAACACATGCTGTCTTTTTTTAGGTTTTCTGCCCCACCATTGTGAAAATTGTGGCAAAGGAATTCTAGCCTGGAACTGGAATAGTAAGATGTGAACATTTTGTTGCGAAAATTGTTTTTGCTTGGGAGAAATACATTATTTCAGCAACTTGCTTGCCTTTTTTGGCCATTATTATTTTGATAAAACTCATTCCGCCAAATAGTGTTTTCCAGAAAAAGAATTTTTACACTGATAGATAGTTTAGTCTACATCATTTAAACTGGAATGTAAATATATGTATTGTATAACATGTATGCCTTCTATTGTGAAAACAACCTTAAACATTACAATGCAAAACTAGAGGATTTTTCTCTTATGTGCATAGCAGCAGTGTTGCTTCGTTTTCTCTTGAACCCATCCATGCAAAGAAATTGAAGACGTAACTTCAAAGGTAAAAACAGGAAGTAAATCTTTTGTCTGTGACGGAACCGCAAAACCACTTAAAAAGCTGCGTCTCGTCCTCCGTCGCCAGTGTTGTTTACTAAACATCACGCTCTTTTCCAACGCAGCAAGTCAAGAGCCAGAGGCCGTCATAAAATCAATGTTGTAGGCATGTTCATTATATGCAAATACATTTTATGATTATAACACTGAGCTTTCTTCATAAGAATAAAAATATTTCCATTATGCATGAATACACTGCTCATAATTCCAAATTCTGCTGTACTAAATTTATCCAAAGTATATCAAAATTTTACTCCGCCCATTTATAATGCAGTGCGTAGCCAGTCTCCAAAACATGGTTCTCATAAACTGGAAAACAAAAGTGTGGCCAGAATAACAGCAAGTTACAAAATCTCGCTTTTTAGAGTTTTGTGAATGAATACTAAAGCACTGCAAAACGGGCATAGGTGTTTCCCTTAATATATCAAAAGAAGAAGAGCACCGTCTTATGGTCTTGAAAGCTGTAGGAAATGAGGGGTTACGGAAATGGTTATTCTTGGTCGTGATCGTTTCTAAATTACCTGCTGAGCGGTACATTTCCTTTAACATTCTCATTTCAGCTTATTTTTAAACCTGCTCCAGTTACGCACATTCTTATCTTTCAAGGACCGCTGTTACAATGATGATATTTCTTCTTCTTCTTCTGTCTGGCGTACTCTGGAATTTCGTCGGGGAACAAGTAGCATCTTAGAAACACGCCACAATATATCCTTTTATCACATTAAAGTTGTAATTTTGCTTCCTCTGCTTTGCAGCTTAATAAGGAGGCTCCAGTTTTACCACCAAAGTATTTTCTTCTCTATCTGATAAAGTGAGTTTTCACTTTTCACAGGTTGATAAAAGATACAGCGAGCGAGAAAAGCCTTTTCTTCCTGTGCACATACCATGCCCAGATGAAAGGGGAAAAGGAAAATAGGACTACTTACATAATACCCACACTTGGTGATGATGGTCTTTGGTCCGAAAATTACAGGACGATCCATCATTTCATTAATCATTTTATTCTCTCCCCTCGCTTGCAGATTATAAAGCATGTGCACGCTATTTATGTATATAAAGCACATTTGATTATGTACATTTCATATTTCCCCATTAGTTCTAGTTACCCTACTTAAACCCAACTTAAACCGCCTCTCCTGTCTGTTTCAGGCCATTCTGTTTTAATGCTGTTCAAAGATTGCTTCTAATTTTATCGGAGGTTCTTCCTGAAAGCTTTAAAATTAATTGAATTATGCTTAATTTAAATTGTACAGCATACTTAAACGGAGTTGTGAGGTGCCAACGGTAAGACTCAATCACAAAACATAGAAAGATGGAACATCATCTCAGGATTCATATGATATTACCTGTCTCTCCGTTTTGAGATTCATAAATTATTACGGTACTGATTTCATCACTGAAAAATAACACATTTTGTTATAAGCTAGGAGGTGGGAAAATGAGCTTTTATAATGTCTGAAATTTGACATAATATTTCCACAATTTTCAAATCGCTCTGATGATTAATATTGTACTATGTAAAATACAAGTGAAATACATCCTGATTGAGCTAAACTAGAAAACAGGCACCATTGTTCCAATGCCTACATTTGACAGACTTCTCTTAGCCTGTTGAAGACAAGCTGCTGTTTCTCTCTAAATCGCAGTGATTGGAACCCCAACGACGCGTCTTTTCAACCGAACTGAAATTGATAGCACTATGTTCAACAACTAATGACGATGTCTTTATCAAAATGACACATCAACACTAATCTCTGGACCGTGATGTTGTTGCATGTCGCGGCCATTTCTCCGAGAGAAAAGTTTCACTCCCTTTCCGCCAGTACAGAAGTAAAGAATGAGCCACGGTCAGGGAAATGCAGAAGTATAGAGACAGAGACAAAATCTGCAGTTTCGCTAGTTTGAGTTGTGATAAATACGATAGACCTTTAGGAACCATGAACCGTCCTTGTCCATCGAAAACTTTTCTGGAGTTTCATTTTTGGAGCTACCTACATAAATATCGTGAAAGCAAAGTATGGTTTGTTTTACGGGCATATATTTCCAACATGCATGTGTATCCATACGAATCCAACGTACACGTTGTATAAAATGAGGCAATCCTTTCCAGCCAGCACAAAAACCGGGGAAATGAGATAATGGATCCAATCTCTAGCCTAACCTTACGCACCAACAACAAACGAGTGAAAGTGATGAATTGGGCAATTAACAAATTAGATCGGCAGTAGTTGTCTCCTGCTCTTCCTCCAAAACTTGTCATGAACAGGCGAAACCAAAGTCCTTCCAAAATACACAGACTATCCATGTGCGAGCTCTGATTCTGAGCCACCCTTTCATTTCTGCCGTTTAACATTTTCCTCCGTTTACATTATCAGAGGCAGCGGAGAACAGCATGAAATTTGGCAGAGTTGAAAAAGACAGACGAAAAAAAACTTTCTCTGAATTTGAGTTTCCTTGTTCGTCTCATTTTAGCAGAGTTTTACAAGTTGGCTCTGGAAGGCATAGTTCATTTTGTTTTTCAAATCTGATGCAAACAAATTAGTGAAACCTTTTACCCTTGCAATTACAAAAATTCATAGGAAAATGGATTTGTTTTGCACTGTTCAACGGGCAAAACGGTATTAAATGCGGGTGTTTGATTGATTAAATGGAAACATTGTAAGAAGGGTTCAAATCAAGGTTCGCATCCTGTTTTCGACTGCGTGAAACCATAAAAATTTATATTCGACCAGTTTAATTTCCTTATGATGGTCATCCAGTTAGGTTAACTTGCAGAAAAATATGATACTACATATGCTGTCATTGATAGATGATGAGATATGTCAGAGACAGACAGAAGGTTAGCTGTAAATATATTCCATATTTCACATTTGACATTTTTGCATTGTCACAAACCGCTTGTTCGTGATTTCGGGTTACAAACTCAATTACAATTTCATGAGTTGTACACTCGACACATCCATGATGATAGAAACACATTTTTATCAAGTGTGCAGTAAAAGGTCCGCATTTTTTTGGTAAAATATTCTCAGCCTCGAAATCGGAAATAAGTTTTATTGACGTACGTCAACAGAAGGATCCACCCTCATTTGTATTTTATTCTATCATGTGGAGACATCGTTTTCTGAATAACGATTCGATTTTTTGAACCAAATTTCTTTTGCTACTTTACTTGGGTGCATATATACCATATATAAAAATTATAACAATAGGGCGGTGCGTAAACGAAGCACAGGGTTTTCTAGACAGCTTACCTTTTTCTGACTCCCCGTAATTGAGCACAAGGATTTCGAAGATGGGGCACAAGGAGCATTATTGCTACTTTGAAGTAACTGGATTGAAGTGGAAGACGAAGAAGCACCGCCAATGCCAGTGATAGTAGGAACAGGTAAAATTACATTTACATCTGAAGACAGATCCTTGCAACTTGAGCTGCGAAGATAGCTAGGACCTTTTTGACTTGATAGTATTCCCAAAGGAATAGATTTCTGAAAAAAAGGTTCACATTTTTTTATAAAATGTACAGTCAGCGTGATGAATGGCAAAGTTTCTACAAAACCGGAGAAAGTCTGGTAAGCTTTGGTACAAAGTCAAATAATGTGTACCTACACTACGTACCGTGCACACAACGGAAATTGTGAAGTGAAAATATATACGTACATACCTGCCACCTTCACCTACATACATACACATATTATACCATGCACATTACTGCAAGTTACCTTTATAAAACCCGCTTTCACCACGGCCGCCGATAGAACATTCGTAATTGTATCGTTGCGTCGAAGTCCCAAGAGAACTTTGATCCCATTTGATTATATATGCAGTAAGATCCAATGTCAATACAAAACCTTAATACCCGTGTGCAGGGGAAAGCTATATCTAGTTAGGTTATGCACATAGGTAGATATTCTTGTCGCTACACGTCGTCTCTGACAAATAATATCTTGCCTGAATCGAATAATGAAATCAGCAAGCAGCAATACAGTGAATTCTAAAATCCGAAATTGAATGAATTATAAGCTCTTTTGCTGTCACAAGTGCTTTAAACCTAGCCAAGCAGGTTAACAATACTTTCTCAATTGTGCCATTTGTGCTCTTTTCAAAATGATTGTATTTATAACAAGTCAAAGACCTTTAGGGTATAAGATATGAGGGAGGAGGGGAGATGGTGGTAATTTCTGGAAACTCACCTCTTGAACGACTGATGATGATGTTCCTGCCACTGGATGATATTTAACTTGAGTTGGAATGAGGTTGTCTCCAACTCCTGATGGTTCGTTAGTCATTGGCGGAGGAGGACATATTGCGTTCGCGACAATGTTTGGACTTAGCGGAGAGATGGGAGGGGGATGAGAAATCACATCAAATGTCACTGAAAGATGATGAACATGTCCTTCCGATTGAGAGGAAGAGACATCCGTCGGTAAATGCGTCCCATTCTTTTCCATGTCAATGGAGTAGTGAACATTTTTCTGGGAAGGGGCATTGCTGGAATGATACTTTGGCTGTTGTGCATTGGTTGCCGATATGGAGGAAATGAAGCCCTGATGAGGAACTTCACCACGACTCTGAGCTTCTTGCTGCTGATCGCTTGATTGTTGCAGATGGCAGCGACATTCATACTCTTCACTTTCTCCAGATTCCTCATCGATATTGACAAATCCGCTGTTCGCCTTGTCCAGTGCTTTTGATTGTTTGATAATGGAAGACACAGGAGCTGAAGTTGTCGAAGATAAAGCGGGTCCAAAGTTTCTTTGAACTGATTGTCCTTCGTGGAATGAAATATCGCCGTTTGCCTTCTTGTAAACTGATGATGAATCCGAGGAGTTTGTCTCATTTTGCGAAGAGCTTCCACCAACCAGCAGCGTAGGTACATCATTAAAAGTAACGGAACTACCAGTGGAATTGGAAGAATTTGAGTTGGCCGTTGTACCGGTTGAGTTGGTAGTTGTTGTTGGAAGTTCTCTTGATATGTTTCCAGCTTTTCTCCGAGCCATTTCCTGTTGAAATTTTTTGAATCCTTTGAGACCAGCATATTTGGGTCGGAGTGTCCCTGTATGTGTCGAAGAAGAGGAGTTTGGATTTTTTCCGAGGCTGATTGATGAGCAGCCTTCTGTTTCGTCATTATTGTCCATGGCGGCCTTTCTCGACCGCTTTTAGTTATTTCCACGATAGCCAAACACATCACCCACTTTCCGAATTAAAGTACAGAGACTCCATTTGAAAAGTTAATACCACGACTTACTTTGTATAGACACAATTTCATGCCTTTGGGTCATTAAATTATATAAAGTGGAGAATCAGAGAAGAGAATCAATTTGAAAGTGCTTCTTGTTACATCAATCTCATTACTCGTTATGAAATGAAAGCACTCTTATCTATCCGCTTATAGCCGTTTCTCCAAGCTTTGAAATGACAATGAAAAGTGTTTCGAAAAGGTCATTCCAATTTTAAGCATGTTCACGTTACACCAACAGCATGATTTAAGAAAAAGACTTTTCTTTCAAATTCTCATGAAAAGTTACTAAGAAGAACTACTGCCATTTATACTGTACATAGTACAAAATTAGTTTTCCTTTGACACAAGAAATGGAAATTCACTTAACCAATTTGACACACGATAACTCTTTTAAAATAGAAAAGCAATCATCATTGTTGTAGTCTGTGTGGGTGTGTGTAACACAAGAACATCATGAATGAGCTGTTAGACACTTTAAGGGCTGTAATATGTCACTTAAGTTGTTGTAATAAAACTGATTTCGCAGCAGCATAGAGGATCAGCTTTCACTCTCTGACAGTTGAACAACAACAGAGAAGAAAATGAAGTTTCTCTTGTTACCCTCTTCTTTATAAACAGCTCCACTACTCCTTCTGCTTAGCACTGTCTTGGGATGTCTTTTTACGTGGAAATTGAAGGAGCAAGTGAAACCAACTATGTTTGTTACACAACAGTAGTGAAAATAACTTGGCCAAGTGCTTTCCTTTCAGAATGACTGACTCATGTTCATAGTGAAAACAACAAGGCAATAGCCCGATTTCTCCCTGCTCACTCCTTTCTCTATTGCTTTCTCCAGTTTTCATAGCTGTCTGCAAGTTGGATGAAAACTAAGGTCTGGGCCAGTCTTGACTCTCGCCCTTTATACCACTCTCTCTCTAGTGCAAAGAGCAATATATTTTGTGTGAGCTTCGGGTTGTTTTCCCAACCAAGCCCACCAAGCTCTCGAGTACGTTACAAAAGATGAAATGAGAGAGGTTCTCACTCTCAGGGAAGCAACGCCAAACACCCCTTTTCTTAACCAAGTAGTATGAGTTCGTATAATGTGTAGGAAGGAAGGTATACATACCCCTTTCTAGCTTTTCGGTGTAAAAAAATAAGGCAAGCTACAGTTCCGGGATTTTGATTGTGCTTTTTCATTCGTGCGGTCGCCAGTATCAGTTTGTCATTTCAGAATAATTTGTTTGGTAACTGCGATGTAGCGTTGAAGCAGGATCGATAGTAGTATTTAATTAATGTACCAAATCTTGGAACCGATTGTCCTTAGATTAGCAGTGCATACATGTAGTACGAAGGCACTTTGTCTTGGTCTCATACTTATGGTTAGCCCTCCAAATGATCATTTGTCACGATTATCAATTTTGGTTATCTGAGAATTTATTAATGAGATAATTTCCAGTTTTTGCTGAGTTTTCAAAGCTGACAAACGGTTTTGATTAATACTTGCTCAATTTAGCTATGTTTATGAAAGTTAATTTGCAACATTATTATTTCAAATTTACGATAATTGTGTGACGATCTCGTCTTAAATCTCTACCTAAGAGAATCTACAAAAGGTTTTCTAGTCACCTCACCAAACTATCCCCCGAATCCAGCTTTCAGTGTGAAATGGGATGAGACACATTTATCTGAATTAATTTATGATTAATCTCAATTCAAGACTAATGATAACTGATTTCGCACAACAGCTTGAATCTGATTGTTGTGAGATATATGTACGTTATGAAACCCTTCATTGAGAAATATTTTCAAGTTACACATGTATTTCTAAAAAAACACGGCGTAAGCGTTTCGAGATTCCCGTTTTTAATAAAAAAGGTTTCCTATAACTTGGGTAGGTAATAGTACCAGCCTCCGGCATTTCTTTTTACCTTTTTGAACTTGTCAGTCCTGCCCTTTGCGCTAAGGTCATCATCAAAGCATTCATAATGAACTGTAACGTCCAGATTCGCCATTTCTTTATTTCTTTGTCTCTACCCAATTCCAGGGATAAACCTTTTTTTGACATTAAACCAGATTAAAACCCGGCGTTTGACGTCAACGTGTAATTTCACAAAATAAGGCCCGAATAAACCCCCCCCCCCCGTGGTCTAGTGCAAGTGTCCTTAGTCCTTACATTATGTAAGTTACATAAAAACACATGCCGAAAATTGTTCACAGAAAAAAAGTCCATTAAAGTAAATTGATATAAAAAGTAGATTTCATAAATATTCCATAATGATCCATTCTGCGCAATTTTCAGGAGAGAACAAAAGGTTCAAAGATGGAAAAAGGTAGCCCAGCCCAGTTACCCAACAAAGAAGTTGTTGGTGGGTGGACAAAGACTGGACAAGAAGTGGCACATTTCCCCAAGAGATCCAAACACTAAAAGCACATGCTTTTAGGTATATTCTGCGAAGTTGATGCTATCTACACTATGCACAGCACAGGCATCATAAAGCATGTTGTTTTTATGCACCAACCACGCTTGTTGGTGAGCTCACATGTTTTTATCATTTATCAACAAAGTGTAGTAAGAAAACGAGAAAATTGTGAATGAATAAACCGTGATTTAAATATTTAAACTGATCAATTACTTTTTTGTGATTTGTGTTAAGCACATGGAATAATATAATGTGCTGCGATAGTTGAGTTTACACTTGGCTTATAATTTGTACGTTTGTTCGTTAGTGAACACGATTTAAATCACTCTCGGGTGGTGGATGTTTGCTGACCTGGCTCAATTTTTCCTGGAAAGTTGCGTTACAATTTGAAAAATTAATATTGTCTTGATTTGGCACGTAAAGGAGAAGGGGAAAGTGTGGTTAGAATACCAATTTGAGGTTGAGTAAAAGCTTTTGGGATTGGATCGTAAGGAAAAGTTTACTCATCATGTCACTGTCACTAGAAAATAGAAAGAGGAAGCGTGTTAATCGGTAAGTTAACTATGTATATAACATTTTTTATGGCACGTGTGGAATGGTCATTAAATAGCTAATATAATATATTTTTAATGTTGCTTCCTGTTATTCTTTGCGTTGGCTAATGCATTTTGCAAAAAGTGAACGAATATTACTAGCTGATGTAAAATGTTGACAATTTTTAACAGGTTGGGAAAATGTGATGTCTGTCGGGTCGTTGACGCCTTGTACACCTGTCCAAGATGTGAAGCGGTGACGTGCAGCTTGACTTGTGTAAAAAAGCATAAAAAGGATTTGGACTGTGATGGGATTCGAGTTCGGTCAAAGTACATTCCTGCGGATAAGATGAGCGAAACCAATCTCCTTTCGGGTTAGTTTTAGTTTTAAACTTTGCTATTGTAAGTACAAAATTTGATGTGAACAAGATAATGATTTGGTGCGTTAATTTAATGAATAATAGATTACAGACTTTTGGAGGATGTTAGAACATGTGTGGATGAAGCAGAGGATATCCTTGATGAAACAACGAAAGAAATCGTAAGACTAATAAGACGCCAATTCTGGGTAGAATTGGCCATCCAACCCAATTATTAATTGATTAAAAGCGTTAATATGTCTCTGTTCTTTCTTCTATCCGTAGACTATGGAAGCATTGTCAAAAGCTGCGCTTATAAGGGGTGTCCACATGAGTTACTTACCAGAAAATTTTGAAAAGCATTCTGAAAATACCTCGTATTTCTCATCACAGGAAGATTGCATATACTGGCGTTTGAAACTGTCGTTCCTTCACGCCAATTTTCACACACTGTCATTAAACAAGTAAGACATTTCAGCAACATGAACAGTTATGCCTGCTCACTTTGAGTACTTAGTACCTAACGTTATGTTGGTTTGTTTTTAACTTTAGATGTGCTGGAACAATGATGTTGGGCGACGTGGTTAAAGGTTGTCTTTTACATAGTGAAGAGTTCTGGGGAAAACAGGCCAGCGATGATCCTTTAGAAATCTACAGGGAGGTTGATTTTTCAAAAATTTCTGTTTTGATGACTGCGGACAAGTTGCCGAATAGTCAGAAAAAGTAAGTCGTCTTCCGCGCTTCATAAACAAATTTAACAAATGGAGATTCATAACAATGGATAACGTTTTCATCTTCTTTGTTGTTGAATTATTTCAGATTTTACATTCTGGATATGTCAAAATCGTTACGAGAAAACTTCACGGGGAAATGTATCGTCGAATTTCCTCAGCTTTGCATCGCAATCGAAGATTGTCACGTTGTCTCTTCAGTTCAGGAGAATTTTGTACATAATTATTTCGGCGAAGAAGATTACGAAAGCGATGAGAAAGAGGATCCCATAGACGGATTTGAAAACGAAGGCAAGCGAAGGAAACGGGAGAGCCAACGGAAAAAACCTCGCCATCGTAATGAAGATTCTGATCGAGAAAGTGGAGAATTGACAGATTCAAGTGATAGTGACGACTCTACTAGTGATACGGATGATTCCAGTGATGAACTATTTAACGAAAGTGAATTTAGGTCCATTTATAAAGATCTGCTTACCACGTTTGACAGTGATTTGAATCATCTTCAGAAGAAATGAAGGATAAAACTACAATTTAGTTAGGTATTGATGGTTTTAGTTAATTATGATTCCGATAGTACAGCGCAAAAACTATATAATCAATATAGAACTTTTATTTACTAAAATATATATTTATGTTTTTGTTTCATTTTATATTTGGACTTTAAGCAAATATTTTTGCAAGCTCCTTCTTGTTAACTTTTCCTAAATGATTCTTTGGTAGTTCAGGCATTGATTTCATAACGGTAGGACAGGCATAGGGAGCCAGTCTCGTTTTAGCCAAGTCTCTGAGTTCATTCGCTGTTAACTCCTTACCCGTCCATGCCACAACGGCAGCCACCTTTAATTTAAAATATTATTGTTAACGTGTGCAAGCACAATTGTAAGTAAGTGTCTAATAAATATTTCTAAGATTTTATATTAATTACCTTTTGTCCCCAAGTTGGGTCCGGGATTCCTAATACAGCAACTTCTTTGATTTCTGGTAGAGATAACAATTGCGTTTCGATTTCCAGCGCCGAGAGTTTATATCCACCACTTTTTATTATATCAACCGACTTCCTTCCAAGAATTTTGAACCCTCCGTCCAGATATTCCACAGTATCACCTATTAAACAATTATGACGCCACATTAATTGAAAATAAATTTACTACTAATGTAACCTTCCCGCGAATATCTAAATTAGGTACCTGTAATAAACCACCCGTCCTCAGTGAATTCCTTTTTCGTCGCTTCTGGATTGCCCCAATATTCTCTGAATACAGATGGCCCCTTTACCAAAAGGTCGCCAATCACTTTTTCACTCTTTGCAACTTTAACGTCCATCTTTTTTGCGTCGCCGACAGCTACAACATCATAGTCAGTTCGAGATCGCAAGTCTGCTACCATCAATTTCACTGATTCGAAAGGTCCCCCGACAAATCCTGGTCGTCGCTCACCGTGTAAAGGATTCGTCAACGCCATACCAATCTCTGCAAGAAAGCAATCAGTATAAATCATGTTAGAAAAGATTTTACTTGTAATCGTAAAAATTTCATGTGCACCTGTCATTCCATATCGCTCAAGTGCTCGGTGCCCACTAATGTTCTCGAATTTTTCAATTACTGGTACCGGCAAAGCTGCAGAACCACTTATGAAGACCCTCATTTTTTGTTTGCAAGTTTCCCGTACGAACGACACCTGCGCTTCGCTTTTGGCGAATGTCTTCTCAAATTCTTCTATTAATTTAACATAAATTGTCGGCACTGCCATGAGCACATTCGGTCTCATTTCTTTCGACGATAGTAGCTCCGCCCATGCTTTTCCTGCATCAAATTTGTCGAGCATGTGGCACCTTAAAAATGTCCATGAATAACTTATGTTAATTTTCGAAATAGCCGTAAGGACTTTAACAGTGCAATTGTTTACCACAAACCATCCTACCTGGCGCCTACAGCAGCTGGGCTTATCAAGGCATGAATTAGACCATGTGTATGATGAAGTGGTAAAAGATGGAGCATGGTGTCCTTTCCAGTAATTTCCCAAGCATCGCAAATATTTTCTACTTGAGCGAGAAGGTTGGAATGCGTCAAGAGGACTCCTTTGGGCATTCCGGTGGTTCCACTTGTGAAAAGGATTAGTCCACCTTTGCCTTCATAATTTGTTGGATCAAGGAGCGATGGAGAAGGGCTCTCTTCCGATTTGAGCGTTTCAAAGTCAACGACAAGTATTTCAGCCCCAGCGGTTTTTGCGACTTTGTTCATGCGATCAGCAAATTTTTTATTTGTCACGATGAGCTTTGATGAAGTGCTTTTAACGAAATATTCCAGCATGTTTTCTGGGTGGGAAGCCGACAATGGAATTGCTGCAATAAATGATTTCAAAAATCGATTATACTTTAGTGCATACAAAAAAATATTCATTCAACTGGTAAATTAACTAAACCTGTGAACCTACTTACCGACATGTTGAGCCCACCAAGTAGCTCCCAGGGTCGTTGGAAAACTAAAGTCTCTATCACACAGGAAAGCAATACGCTCTTCCGATCCAGGTACTAATGACTTGAGCTCCTTTGCCAAATACGCCGACTTTTTCCCAAAATCACCGTACGTAAAATTGGTGCCGGTATGATCCGTGAAGGCTATTTTGTTGGCAAATTCAGGTTGCAAGGCTCGAGCAAATAAAGGTAACTTGATATCCAATCCTGCACGAGAAGAACTCCATCGGAGTAAGGAATTTAGCTTTCTACCGTTCCGGGTTTCTCGAACTCCAGCCGCGAAAGCAGCAGTTCTCAAAGATGACAATGTGCTCATCATTTTAGTGGAAAATTTTTCTTAAAAAATTATTTCTAGTCAAACTCTCTTATTGAGCTACTTCACACAAATGTGAACATCCAAAGGACTTCAGAGAGTTAATGTAGCAATTTGTAATTCTGATTCTGATTATAACGAAGCAAAAAGCACTACAGAGATTTATAATATGGGGCATTAGGTTCAACTGAAGAAATGCACAAAATTCTCGTCATTCACATATACAATATGAACAGATAAGATGTATCAACTTTTTAGTTATCAACATGAAGCTTGACACATTCAACGAAGCAACCAAGCGCTGTATGTAAACTTGTTGTACAGCACACAGTGACAGTGAGTAGGGTTAGGAATGGATAAGATCCATCACTTAATGACCTTCAAGAAGAAGTAATAGTAATGATTGCCCTAAAAAGTTACATACATGCACGGCATGGGAATGTTGGACATTGGACACACAGTAATTATCACATCATCACGTATTATGTTATGGTTTCAGGCACTTCAATTCCTCCGTCCGCGGCCGTACAAGTTCATTGTTTTTGTTCCGTTTGGCTGATGAAAGTGATAATCACGATGCATAAAGTGGCAATTGTATTGTTATATATTGATGATTCGATGATTTTACCTCATCTCATCAAAATACTCGTTAAATGTTGTTTATTTTCCAAGAACTCATTGTTCAATTACACCTTTTGAGCACCAGAAACATCATCACTCATCACACACGGGATTGCAGAAACTGTACAGTAATTATTCTTTATACTTTAATGACTATACTAAAATAATCAATATCACATTTTCCTTTGGCTTGTGCTTATCAACGTAGCATCTTCAATGCCCTCTCCAGAACCTGTCAGTATGGATATTGCATATTGCATGTATGTTGTTGGACACTAATTACTAAATCCAATCCACGTTAATCAATGCAAGCAATCCAGGCAAAGTTGACTTATGGAAAACTTTTAGTCACGCAAACACTCATCATTAACAAGAGGCTATATGTCCAGTCCAACTAAAGCTTTTAATTATGAATTAAGACTAAAACAACTCTGGAAGCTGCTGTACGATGGATGGAAAAACGCTGCTTGCTGGAATACTGGAATCGCTGGACGCTCTTTTGTGACGGCCGGACTATTGACTTTTGTCTTTTGAGTTGTATTGCTTGCTTATAAAGTGCATGTGTGAACAAAATCATCTGTAAAAACACATGTTTGGAGACTGGAAATGCTCAGGAGAGTGATTCAACCCGTCGTCCAAATATCGGATTGCCCGACAGACAGTTGATCTGGGTTGGGGGCAGAATGAGGACGGATGTTGGGTGGGATGCTTGCGCCAAACACAGCGACATGCTTGGTTATTGAGCCCCGTCCCGGTGGTCATAAAACCCGGCAAGTATCTGCATCGGAGGAGATGCGTTTTTTTTTTGCAAAATCGTAAATAAAAAAGTATGTGTGCAGTTTATAACGTGAGAAAATGGAGGTGATCGCGGAACACAGCGGAGTATTTTAATAAGAAACAATCATAATAAATTAGTAAACTATGTTTGTAAATAAAAGTCAGCTTGTTGTGAAAGATTCATGCACTCAATCAATCAATCAATGCATGCAAGTGCACGCACACAAAAGATATTTTTGAGTCTTTCATCGTCACCTTAAAAAATCAGTTTGATAATTAATTATTGATATTTAAAAGTGCTCACATTATTGACGAATGAACGAAACCATGTTGTGTCGGACTTTAATTAATTAGCTTTAACCATTTTTGTTCGTCTTTCTTTGGGCTTTGATTTATATGGTATGTTGCAAGTTTGTTCACCAATTTCTTTCATAAAACCTATGTTATATTTAATTATAAGTATTTAAATGAATGTGGAACTGATTTGTAAGCCTAATTATTAATGACACGAATAAAGACATATTAACTCCTTACTTTGACTTTCAATGCACAAAACTAATAATTTGTTGTTTTTATGGAATGTATGCTAGGTCACAATCATGATAACGTGATTATCAGTCAGTGATATTACTGGAAGAAGGTGCTCTCTAGTTAAAACCTAACTATGTGCTCTAGCTGATCCACGGTGCGTGGGATCCACTGATGTCTCTTTCCCTCTTAACTGTTGCCACTATTGAGAGACAAAATCGTTAGTAACAGCATATTCTCCGGTGGTAGAGATGACGAGTTCGCCACCTCCACCGCCTCCGGGAATATTATACAGAGTGGATGGAGAAAGTTTGAATACTTTAATCGAAAAATATGAACAGGTATTAATACTTCAATTAGTTGATATCACTATCTTGTACTTTTGTACAGTGCTTCAGTTAATTTCTTTTCAATGATTTTTCGTGATTTGTGTTAACATAATTTTTGTCCCTATTTGGATTCCCAGAGCTTAAGTACCAATGCCTCAGAACAAGAACGACTGGACAAACAAAGACAAGAATATTTGACTCTCAAATCAAGAGTATCAACTTTACCGCAAAAGGTGAGTTTGTAGCACTTATATTATTAGTATTATTAGTAAAAGTAACATTATTTTAAAAGTTTTAATACAGGTTAAGTATGTAAATATTGTTTTCGATTTCAGTTGGAGTACAATGCGTTAGTTCCGTTAGGTAGACGGGCTTTATGCCCGGGAAAAATAATCCATACGAACGAAATTACGTGCCTTCTTGGAGACAATTGGTTTGTTGAATGTTCCGCAGAAAAGGCTATAGAGCTAGTTAATCATCGTATAACCAGTAATAAAAAGCAATCATTTGTAATGAAACTAATATATGTGGATCTAAACTCAATATGTGCTTTCCACAAAGTAATTTCTTCTTTTTAATTTTTCTATAGAATTAGATGAGCAACATGAAAGCCTGAGAAAGGAGAGAGAACTGATTAACAATTGGAAGCAAGAAGCAGAACGTCAACTTGTTGAAACAATTGGTGAGGGAACGGTGGAAATCAGAGAAGACTATGATGAAGAATATGAAAAACGCTGGCAAGAGCAACACCGTGACAGCGTTCGCCGATTTCATCAACAAAAGGCGAAAGAAAGGCTGGAAGCTCAACAAGAGAAAAATAAAACCGATGATGGGATGTGGTCAAGATTGGACGAACTGGAGATTCAAGAAGAATTAGAAAACTACCTCGAGCAAGATAGCATTACTGAGGAGCAAGTTGATAAAGTAGCAACTGTTATAGCTCAAGGAAACCCAGCTCCAAGTCGAAATGCATACTTAAATCAACCGGGTGCTAGACATCATACTCCTACGACTCCTGTACCTGAGAAAGTAGTCACAGGTGCAGATGAAAAGACTGATACACTACCAACGAAACCTCCGTCAACTGGGAAAAGAGTCAAGTTTAGCACTGATAATATAATTCACAACATATCGGAAGATAGGAGCTTTGGAAATCAACAGGAATCTTACAATCAAGAAAAATCTTCAGTTGCCCCTGTCGCGCCCGTTGTATCATTTACCGATGACAATACAGTATCTAGTTATCCTTGTTTCGAGCCAATCATGATACGCTTTCGTCACAGTTCATTGACAGAGGTGGGGGAGGATGAGGATGCCAACACTTCCGGAACTGAAGAGGAAGACCATAGGTATCACATCGTTTCTAGTCCCGGGCAAATTGTTAAAGTATTTGGACCCACTTCCATTTCCGCGATTAGTAATAAGCCGTTGCCAAAATCGATATTAAAACCATATGCCCCTCCACTTGTTGTATCCGAAAAACGACCCAAGAAAGCTCAACTGAAGGGATCGTCAGCTAAGAAAACGTCTGCACTTTCATTTGATGATGACGATATTGACATTGATGAAATTGAGGAAAACCCGTCAGCAATGTCAAAAGTCGTCACCGAACGCGTCCCGGTGTTTACCTCTCTTCAACTCAATACTCAAGAAGCAATAAATGATGAAACTACTCAAGATACGAACGCAAGTAAGCCTGTCAGTTTGTTTAAAATGCGCCGACAGCAGCAACAGTCTGTCGGAGCGGTTGTTACAAGCCCTGAGTAGAGTTAGTCAGTTGCATGTTTATTTTAAAAGTTTCTTGCAGCATTTCCCTTTTAGTAGATATTATGTTTAATCTTCTGCTGTTATTCTCATGATTAGTGATAATCGTTTAAAAACGCCCTTGTTACTTAATATTTTGTGGATAGTGAATTAAGTTTGATTAGGGGTGAAGCTAGATTTATCGTTTGTCTCCTCTCCATCTCCCATGAATGGTTACGTTTCGATAACTATGTCAATTCAATATCAATGATGTTTACTATTATTATAATAATGTTGTTCAGTAAACTTGAAAATGAGGTGGTGAGATTAATATTTTTACAATAAAAGCCAAGAAAATGTAACCCGAAGCAAACGATGGTTAATTTTTTTGTGCAATAATAAAACAAACGGTTCATCAAAATTTTCAATATATTCCACATTTATTAATACACGGATAGTAAGATTTTGCTGAAGGAAAACAGTCCTGACACACACATGTGCACACGATAAGGTGCAAAAATCCTTATAATTTTACAATAACAAACTTACCAATGTAATTTGAAACTTGTGATACACAAACCTTAACCGAGACTGGTGCATTAATTACTGTAGATTATATTTTATGTATATATTTTATAAGTTACATTATCAAAAACTGAACACTTACAATACATTTCAACAAATTTATACATTATTTTTACGTGAATACAAAATATCCAATGATAATGGACGAAAATATTACACTTTATTGTAGAAAGGTAGTCATTTAAATTAACGCCCATGCACAACTATAATCATGTGCATGTTTTTAAGTATTAACGAAAATAGAGAAACTTGGTTTTCAATAAAAAATTAAGGTGAGATACAAACGGTTTTCAGAGGAAACAAGAATATATCGTCTTTGTGACCGAAACTCATACAAACTGTCATTAAATATTAATACAAAACTGACATATACTTTGTTTTAAATTACTCTTTTCTCTCGTTTCGCTGATTGAGGTTTTTTTATATTGCATTAGATATATACCTGTTGTGGTGACTAATATGGTAAGTAAGCTCTATGATCGTTTGTAGAGAGTTTTTTATGTGATCTTGTAAAATCTTCTCTGATGATGGCGTCCTTTGAATTGTAAAAGTGGTACGTTTGGTTTCCTACCTACATACCTGCTCTTGTATATTACTTTGAACGTACATGGAACAAAGGTGTAACCTTAAAACCCGTACTAAGGTATTAATTTATACATCAATTTAATACATTCACGATATTCACGTGCCAAAATCCATAACTGACTAGACAATTCAATCAAGCACCTTGTAACTCAATTTCACTGGTTTTACATTCGTGCAGTCATTAATACGAATACAGATATTACATATTTCTCATTTCACTTACTAAGGAATGGTGACTTACAACTTTTTAAGTACGTACGCATGTAGTTGATGGTAATGCATTAAAACTGGTAGTATATACCTAGTTTAAAACTTTCTGCTTGAGTTAAAATTCAGGACAAGATAATTGTTTAAAAAGAATAACATACTTTTTACCTATAAGTAATATTACTTACTTTTTTCCTGACAATTTTTCGTCATTTTTTTGTGTTCCCTACTACATGCCATTTAATACTACATACGATATGATTAATATTACCTAAACTGACATTTAAGTAAGTTGTTTTTTTCTAATTAAGTACATATACATACGACATAATTACGACGACATAAAGTGGCCTTCATACTTTTGTAACCTCTGTTCCATTTTTAACTCTCGCTCAACTGTGATGTTCCAGCATGTATATTTACATACTTTACCTTTTGCACACATTCATCAAAATATTAATTCTTTGACTAGGTTAGTTTAACAGTGGCATGGCTCATGATGACATATTATTATTGGTTCTTCTAGGAGATTGCAATCCAATTTTGTAATGTAATACAATAATTTTTTGTTTGGAAAGTTTTTTTAACGAGTTAGTCTCAATGATTATTTAAACGATAAAATGGCGTTTCCCAAAAATAGTACATATATCCATTCATAATATATCACCACATTAAAAAGTGTAAATACTGTAGTAGGGAGTCTGCAAATATATCATACATTTGACAATCTGTATACCTACACCGTAACAATTTAACTTTGTAAGACTTTATATAAATAGCAAAAGTCAATTTAAAAAGATATTAAGATATTAAATGCACGAAATAAGTTGGAAAGGAGAAATCAGGGCAATTAATCGAGATTCCATGTAACATATAATCCTTATACAACTTTCCTTATATAAATAGGCTGCATATCATTTTATGGCTATTTTTGTAGAAATATTTCCTGAATATAGAGTAGTACCATGAAATAATGATAAAATTATAAAATGTAAATTGTAAGTAAATATTTAGCAATTGAAAATGTTTTTATGATGTTCCAGAGGTTCTTCTTCGTTCTCAAGAATGCAACCGATCATAATAAATTGTAGCTGTCTATATAGCTTTGCTGGGAGATTCCTTCTCTCAAATTAATAATGGTCTCATTTTCATGTGTGATCATAAAAATGGTAGTTTGTCACTCGCTGAATTGTTCAAGTTTGTTTGCTATTTGCTATATATGTAATAATTTTGTTGTGGTGTTTGACTTTTTTTAGAACGGAAGAGTTGACGAAAACATTGCCTCAATGGCCGGTGGAGCTGGAATGAGATCCTCTAGTTTCAGGTAAAAGATTCTTTGCAGTCCTTGTACGCTAAGACTTCTTAGCTCAGGTAGCTTAGCAAGCACACGCGAAAAGTAGTGAGGTTTCTTCTGTGCTTCACAATTGTACGTAACGTGGTCGCGAAGAGAGCCAATGATTTTCATTTGGAGCTGCTCCACTTTCACCGGATCTTCCAGCGAATGTCGATCTGTTATGAAAAATGGAGAATCGATTTTTTATATTAAGACATCTACTTAATATTCCATTAGGACAAATGTAATGGGATGTTATGAATTATACGAGATATTTATCTATTAAATCATTACCTGTGACCAAAGCGAGGGCTTCCAAACATGCCATAGTTGACAAATCCATTTGCATAGATTGTAGCGAGCTACTAAATTCAATTATGGCATCGTACCAATCTCCAAAAACGGGTTTGCATTGTTCACGATGTAGGACTGTGCCATTGCAAAAGGTTAGAGTGTTTTCGTTTGGCTGGATTCTAAAATAAAAACAAAAAATGACCACTTATATAGACATGTACGAAATTTCAAGGTGCTATTTATAAAGTAAGCTGGGTAAAGTTTTTGCAAGTTTTTTTTTGCGGTTCATATGGATCAATACAGGTGTATATTTTACAAGGGGCTACTTCATGGATATCAAGCTACTGGGTAGGTAAGTAGGTAGATACAATTTACTGGGAATAAAATGCTAGTGACTTTTACACCATTTTTCTCTATCTCACCCTCACCTGTATGCCAGTCTTAGAACAAAAAGTTCCAACGACGCACTCTGAAGCAATAAATCTTGATCATGCTTGGTAAAGTCAAAAAATCCTGGAATTTTCTCTGCCATCCCTCTGATTACATCGAAGCAGCTAGTAAGCAACTTAAAAAAGAATTGAATATGCTCAGGATGATTCGTAATAGAGTCTTTGTCTTGCGGCAGGTCATGTTCCTGGTATGGTGGCTCTTGGTACTACAAATTGCACAAAATAAACAAGATTTATAGAGTTAAAGACACATCACGTCTCAATTCTACCCCCCTTTATTTCCCAATATATCTAAATTAGTATGTACATAGCAGCAGCTTACCATGGAATAGTCTTTTGTTTGCGTATCAGGACTGCTGTCGAGGTGAGCTCGGACCATGGCTGTAATGAGAGAAACGGGAGGAGATGGAGGGCCTAGTGCAGTAGGTCTCCCTCCAGTTGCTCCTGATGCGTCCTTCGGCTTGGATGGAAGTCGTCCACGTCTTCCTTTTAAAGAATCAGTTCGGACAACCTCTCTGACCATCCCAACCTGCAGATTATATGAAAACGATAAAAATAATAATGCATTCTCTTTCATAAATCCTATCTATGCATGTAGCGAATGTAAATGAGGTATTAGGATAATGATGATGATGATGAACTTACAGCTAGACATTTTTGAAATCGACAAAATTGGCATCTGTTTCTTCGTCTTTTATCTACGGGACAGTTTCGGTTTGCCATGCACACATACTTAGCACCTCGTTGAACGGTCCGCTTGAAAAACCCTTTGCACCCTTCACACGTCCGTACTCCATAGTGCTGGCAAGCGGCAGTGTCTCCGCAGACAGCGCACAACTTTTCGCTAGAAGGTGATTTCATTGACCCTGGACCAGTAGAGGTGGCAGCAGACTGGTGCTGCGTGTCCATCGCCTCGATATGATGAATAGATGGAGATTGTTGCATCATCGGAGGCGATGTCGGCGCTTTCTCCACCATACAGATAGCATCAGTGGGAAGTTCTCCCGCATGACCAGATGCGCTTGCAGCGTGACTCTTACTACTAGTTGAGGTGACCGTGGCAGAAGCAGGGCTTTTCCTGGGCTTGCTAAGCGTTGCCATTGAGGGTGGTTGATTCATATTTGGGTGTGTTGTGGGAGGGGAATGCAGAACCTCGAATGTAGGAGAAGATGGCGAGTAGAACACGTGGTGATGATATGCAACGGAATTAAGCGGGCTGGGGGTGGTAGATGGAGCAGGGCTGGGAGGGAGCTGCTGTTGTGGTTGTTGGTGGGGCTGTTGTGCCTGTGCGGTACTTACAGGATGTTGGAATGTGGGCGTGTGCGGGGTACTAGAACCTGAGCTGCCTGGCGTTGGCTGTTGATTGTAGGGCGGGGATTCAGTGCATTCCTCAAAGCTAAACACATCACTACGACGGTAGCGAGGACTATATGTCTCTTGAAAACTAGGTAGAGGAGTGCCTACAGGTTCCGGTTGATCCAAAGATACGGAGCCGGTGAGAGAGGGGGACTCTAGGAGAAAGCAAGAAGGACTTTGTCCTATTCCTGAGGAAATTGGTTCAGAGCCGCCATTGCTGCTACTGTTGGAGTTTTCATCCATCATGATATGTCGATGCATAGGAGAAATAATGTTGCTATTGCTCGAGGAGCCGTAGTGGCCACCAGGAGTAGAAACAAACTGAGGGGATGCGTAAATAGAAGATGCTGAGAAGTTAGAGTGGCAGTTTACTAGACCACTCTGAAGCTGATCAAAATGATGATGCTGGGAAATAAAGTCAGGGGAGTCGTATAGACCTACGAATGAGGATGACCCTCCGTTCGGAGGCGTTAAGAACTCTGACTCAGAATCGGAGTTTGCCAACACTGATTCTGCGTCTACTAAGGCATCTAAGAAGCCTGGCAATTCGTTGAAACCTGGCAAAGAGACCTGGAACAAGAGAAAAAGCAATTTAAAATTAAATAAAATTATTATTATTGTGACCATCATTTTGTTGTACTCGAAGTAGTTCAATTCAATGTAATATGTAAAATTATCATCTCTCTTCTAATTTTATTACTTGTGGCTGAAGAAGAAGCATGCTGGAATTTGCCGAGGTGGAATGCTGCTGAGACGTCTTGTGGTGGGCAGTTTGGCTGTTGTTAGGATAGGGCCTGAGATGGTTCGTTGTGACAGGCTCCCCAGTTGAAATTGGTTCTACTATTAGTCCCCGTTCCCCCAAGTCTTCACGCTGTCGTACTAAAATAAAAATGGTTTAAAAAAGGATATTTTAATTTGCACATTACTGAAACTAAAATTTATAGATGATTTAAGTGAAAATTTAAGCAATTATATGCCCTCACAGATATGATATGCACTTATTACTCCGGACATTTCTCTTTATGCCCCAAACTTGTTCTTTTACGTATTTTTACCAACTCGATAAATTATTGTTTCCGTATGAAGGTGAAATTTACATGAAACGTGACTAGAAGCACTTGTTCTCTCTCTCTCGCTTGTTATTGTCATTAAGTTCTTACACTCTGACTGGCTACTGCAGAAATGAGATGAAAACTGAGATTGAGCATTCATATTTATATGCAGTCGTAAATAATCATCTTTTCTCCGGAGAAAGAATTCCCGCACCACTATATCATATCATATCATGATAATGATGACAACAATGATGATGAACAGATACTAGAACGGTTTTTCCTTGCAAGTCCTGATTAGCCCAAGATGCGTTGTGGTGGAACAACGCCAGAATGGAGCAGGCGGCCCTTGGAGATTATGATTACATTGTAATAATACAACAAGAAGAGTGAAAGCAATGTTACACAAGCTTGCACACATTTTCATGATATAGTTGGTGAGATGATTGTCAAAGTAGTCAAGGGTCATTTACTTAATAGCCGTATTATGTTTGAAATCCTTATGGCTCATGTATGCATATGAAATAACATGTGTAGCCTTGTGTAGGAAAGTTGTCGACTCTCTAATTTTCCCCAAACATATTGTCCTCCTGAATGAAACGGCCACTTTCCTTTGTCAATTTAGGATTTCGGCAGTACATCATTTTATGATGATGATCGTGATGAAATAAGAATATTAATAAATCTATAACAGGCACAGTGTTTCATAATGAAGTTGTGAATTGTTTATGTTCATAACATAAAGCGTTTCCCATTGTTGTATACTGAAGCAGTAAAGCAGCATATTATGGTTTTCCTGTGCTACCACCACCACCAACATCCCCTCTATTGTTACAAGTACTTGGGCCAGCACACTGCATATTTGGAGCTCTGGTATCCCAAGGGACTCATCAGAAGTTGTTGGCATTTCCAAAATCTTGACACGGTCTGTGACACATCCATTCATACTGCTCCCCTGTCTCAATTCAATTTTACTTCTTTCACTACTGTAACGCTCCGTAAATTATCAAATCGTTTATTATTTCACTAGCGAATTGTAATAAATCCCTTGCTTGCTCATATACAATGTAGCGTAGTGTAATCGTATGACGGATCCATACTATATCTACCTAGTTTACTTGCCTCATGCTACTACTTTTACTACTGCATGCATACATTGTTGTAATGCTGAAAAGACGCAATGAAGGAGGTTATACATATATACACTTTTTTATTGTCAACAACAATGGGCAATATTGCATACATTAAAATTGCGCCTTATATATGTGCATCTAGGTGTGGTTATATTAATATTAGGGTACTTTTCATCATCTCGTCACACTTTGTCAACATTCTTCTTGGAATGATTATGATAACAACCGACGAGTTCATGGAAATTATCGTAATTCATTGTGAAAATTGCTTGTTCTTGGTCATTACACACTACTAGGACGATCTACCTGCTCACAATGTCTCTTGCCTTCCTCTTCGCTAATCTGCTTTAACTCCTTGAATAATTGAATGAAATAGATATTCTTATCCCAACTTTTCAATGCTAAAGGAATACATGCAAATACTAAATATTATGTATTCCATAACGAATAGAGAATTAAACCAATTCAAAGCAAATCTAGGGAAGATGCACAAGTTATTGATTCTTTATTAGTATTAAAATCTGTTGAAGTATTAAATGGGCAATTTATCCATGAATTCAGTGGAGAAATACCTCTACCAAATGACCAACTTTTGAGCGTACGACAGCATTCAAAGTACAAAAAGAAGTAATTATTATAGAATCGTTGTCTGTTAAGTTATTTAAAAATACATAATATTGGTCAATGAACTCCATATAAATCAGCTTAAATATACGCTTATCCTTTGATGGACACAATCAATTCATTTTATGTCATATTTATATAATCAAATCAGTAGTGTATTTACTAAATGTACAAATAAAATTTGGACTCAAATCGATTTGGAAAGATGACGGCAACAGACAGGCAGACATGCCAAAGTCATAACTGCGGACGGCATGTTTCCGTTCTCGTAACAGCGACTTATGAGAATTTGGTACACTTAAATTTATGCTCCTGACTGCTGGACTTGTTCTCCTATTTTACACAAGATTAAATCTTGTCATGAAAAGCGAAAATAAGCATGTAAGGTGTTCGTTTTCATATCAGTCGACCCAGACCCGATGTACCTGTCTGTCATAAAGTATATAGGTAGCTGCATTAGTCTATTTGCGTGGGCTGTGGTGACTACTTCCAGTGTCATCTTATCTTTGATGGCTACTAGCAAACTACCTGGCCAATAGAAAAATGTATTCCATGTAACTAGAATCAAGCATCACTTTATGCGAGCTTTCGACCTTGCTTTGAAATGTCATGTCATTTTTTTTTAAAGATTGCTTCCTTGTGGCCTATTCTACATGTTTAAGAAGCATTTCAAGAAGCTCTATCTGCAATATATGTGCTTTCATTTTATTTTTCGTGCATCGATGTGTACTTAGTATGAAAAGCTAAACGATACAATAACAAACACAAAATCTCTGTAGTATAAACTGCATTTGGACCTGATGCCTAACGATTTAGAATGAAACATGATCAGTTGAATAAATGAAACCTGATACTTTTAACCCCTCTACTGAAAGTTGGTTCAGGATAGCTTTTGTGAATACGAGACAACCAGGAGCAGCGTCCTTTCGTCCCTTCGTGTTCCATCATTTCGTCCCTTAACAGGTTTTTGTAATACCAACAACGTATATTCATAAAATGCATGCTATTTACTCGGGTAGTAAAAATATGTAACATTGTGAAATGAGACGAAGAATAATGTAGTTAGCTATTTCTGTACTGCATTGTTGTCGTTGTAATATCTATATAATATATGCACGTATAAATATACCTGTTTTAATTTAATGTAGAAAATGTGATTATTTACCGTATCTATCTGTGACGTGGCTACCTATTTTGGAATCATTATTCCGCTATTTATTCATTTTTGTCCAGTAAAAAGTCATAGTAAAAATGTGTGAAAATGCTCGTACTTTTGATATGCGGTCTTCCAAGTAATATTTTATTATTACACATACATACATGCATGCTCGGAAAAATTTAATTACTCGCATAATTTCATCAAGAAAGCTTTTCAACCACATCCGTACATCACTTTTATCCATCTAAAATGCCGAGTTAATCAAATTTTGCAACTCTATATAGATATACGTGTACCGAGAGTACACGCTTTTGGTCTCCACCTTCGTCCTATCTTCATCATCACCATCTACATACCTACAGGACCGTCATGTGAGGAATCATAAATTCAATATGCGTAAATATGTACATTTTGTCCATTCAAATGAAGGCATCATAATATGCATTAGAACTCGGATTATATTATTGTCTGTCTTCCTTATTTTTAACGAGAAACGAGTTGGGGTAGACGTCATCAGATGAGTAGATTCTTTGGTATCGTATTTCCCTACCGCATGCCTACATATTATAAGAAGCACCATATAATAATATGTCTTGGAAGAAAAATTCTTATAAAAACCCCCTTTTCTATAGATCCTACTATCAAATTCACACAATACTTTCTTTACCACACACAACTAGAGCTACAAGGGTTCTATGTATCCTACTCTTAAAGCTATCTTTAAAAATTGTAAACATACTTTGTAAATCATTTGCTAAAATCGTTATGAGCATGTATGCAAAAGATACTATTATTATTATTGGGTACACCTTTTACACACGCTATAATTATATGGTGTGGAGCACGAGGTAGAGAATAAAAGCTTCCCGGAGGTATGTAGAGCCACCGTAGTAGTAGTAGTAGAGTGTTTATAGGATGCGATATTTGTGGCCATTAGTGTCCAATAATAGTCTACACTCCCTACATAAATTCTATATTTAAGCAATCAGATTCGGAAAATAGCTCTCATCATCATCAGATATTATTGCATTGCATGTTTTGCGAAAAGTGCTATTGGTACGGAAAAAAACTTTTTCTTCCTCTCCCTAGGACACACAGAAAGTGAGTGAATCTGACTTGAAAAAAGAAATATGAGCTTTACATTGGCAACACAGTCTGTTAGAAAATGACAAGTGAGTTTACCACGGGAAGTATAATAGCGAGAACGTGTGGTGTTGTAGTACTTTTTGCATTATGTTTGTACACATTTCTTTTCCGAGAACTGAGAAAGTAGAAAGAAAATGTGTGCATGTAGTTGTGTGGCATACGGTAAATTGGAGTTGGATAGGGGCGATATGGAATAGAAAAAAGCATTATATTTTATGTAGCACGTTTATTGTACAGATTTCTTCACATTGTATTTACCTACCTAGGTACATGCACACATGCTACAGGATATAGAATGGAGATGGCGTAGATAAAAAAAGGGTTTCGGTTTTTATGAACGTTTGTGTGTTCCATGTAAAAGGAAGGCGTGATGGAAAGCAAGTACATATTATATAACTTGCTTAGCAAGAAGCACTGACTTGTAAGTGGAAAGGAGCTGCTACAAATATATAGGAATGCGTCTTGTATTGATTCTGCTATCCAGTTAGTTGTAGCATATCCTAAAAACCACATATCTCCTGTTTCGGTTTCCTTCCACAACTACCAGAACAGCTATTTCGTACAGATGCAAACTAGGGAAAATGCTGTGATCACTGATCAATTTCATATATATATATTTAGCTCATGAGTGAATGCCTACATTACATTCTATTCATTTTTCCAATAACATTCATGTGTGCTACCTATTTTGCCATGTTCATGTTATCAGGATTTCTTTCAGTATATAAATATCGGCAATGTGGTGGCAGTGGTGGTGGTTAGATCGTGGTACAAACCAGAGAAATTTAACTTTACGCAACTGCATAATAAAGACTGATGCCATTGTATGCTGTCATCAATCATCATATCTCTCATATTCCTTTCTCCAAGCAATTGCAATAATAGTAGGAGCACGAGCACAGGAACACTTTCCTGCATAATCTGAAGCCTGTATGGAACAGCACACCTCCACCACCACCGCGTCGCACAGTTTTGTGCAGAAAACTTTTTCTCCGTTTTATATGTATAAAAAGCACAGTGAAAGACGCTTCCAACACATAAATTGCAATGTAACAGGCTGGCTAGGAGTGCAGAGTTAGCACACGTTAGCGTATTCCACTACAAAAATAGGAATGTATAGCAAGCTATGATGCCATACATTTCACTCCATTCCGTTATCAAGCTATGCTGCTAGAGAGAGAGAGAGAGTCCTCCACCCTGTCCAGTTGGCGTCATTGGTCAGGGTAATGACGTGGGTGATATGCCTGCAAGACCCGGATTGACGTCATTACAGACGCTCGTACCAATCTACCCGCATCCCAAGTTCCTCATATAGCATGGCAGTGGCAATAATATCCTTTCTCTCTCTCTCTCTTCCTTCTCTACAGCACACTGTCTTGGTGTGCTGCTATAAGCGTATCCTGATATGATGCATGCCTAAATATTTGCTTTCCGTTTTTACGAGAAAACATACCTACACGTTCTGCACATCTTCTTCTTGCAAATATTATATTATTATGTATTCACTGTTTCATTTCTCCGATTGAAATAATGCTAACTGGCTAGTAACTCTACTGTTGTTACTGCTACTACATATATACAGTTGCACGTGCTTCGAATCGCAACTGAACAACTTTCATTTGTTAGAGTAGTGAAGCTAGCATGATCGAGGTGCTCGTAAGGAAAGTAAATGATGTTATTAATAGTAAATATAAATATAAAAATAGTAGCCCAAATGGTGTACTCAATTAAAGGCGCTATATATGCTACATGAGTATCGCTTAAATGGAGGAGGTAATCTAAAGATATCCTGTACATGTGCTTTGCTTTTGCAGGAGAGTAATTTGTTTATGTGCTAGGTTTTTAAACTCTCGTTTTCTTCTCTCTCGTAGCAAATCAAACTGTATCAACAAACGTACGCAAAAGTCAAAGTCATATGATTTTTTTCAGTGATGAAGTAATGAGAATCTTGTGAGGAGAGAGGGCAACAAGATTTTTGTATGTGTTTTTTATCATGTGAGCTTTGTCGCGAGTGTTGAGATTGTCGTGTCATGCGGCTTTCTTACTCTTACGCCAGTAAAGACAGTTGGACGTGGACTTGCTAAATTGAGATGCATATAATATAAGCAAGCATGCATATTGCATGCAAAAACTTTGTTCATGTGATTTCATGTGCGTTGCGTATATAATGTGCAGTTTTTTTGCTGTATGCATACCTACGTCAATATGATACGCATGATGATGCAGATTTTGCGTAAGCAAAGCCTGGCATATCAAAAAGGACACTTGATTTCAATTCAACTCTTTGACCTCTGATCGTATATATAGAGCTGTACTTGTGTGCTATAATGATTATGCTATACAATGTTAAGACTTACCTGGCAGCTTGAAAGGTAATTATCAGGCATGTACTCTCGACTGAGAACAATTTAAATGTACTGTTGTTTCACAGATTCAGGTAGCGGGCAGCGGATGAGTAGAATCACTTTATATTATGTAGCTTATCGGACTTTGGAAAGAATAGATTCCTGTCCGGCTTTTCACAAGTCACTATCACCGACAAATTACACTGTTAACGATAAATACTGCAATATACGTGTTAGGTTGCTGTTGTAGAATAAAACTTCAGGTATCATCAAAAGTCCAGCGCGGTACTCTCGTAATTGTCAGTCAGGTATACACTTTTTCAGGTACTGAAGCAAATTATTTTGTCTGGTTTTTATATATTTTTATATCTTATCACAATATTTCTCAATTAAATACTTTCTCCTTTCTATGTAGACTCGATCAAAATTTGTTTACACTGCGAAGCAGTAAAATGGCTAATTAGAGTTATTTGTTATGTTGAGATAATTTTACTTTTACTTTGTACGACCGTGTTGATTGTCACACAATCGCAGACGCCTTTGTTTCTCACAATGAAATTGACAACTTTCTTTATTTCTCCTGATCTTCATTTCTTTAAATACGAATTCAGCGTTAAAAACTATATAGTATAGCAAGTGAGTAGTATTCAATTCTCTTCTCTTTTCTCTCTGTGTCTGTTCAGCTCAAGCACGTGTAATGTTTTGAAGAACAAATCCAAGAGCTTAGCTTGGTTTTATGCTCAGCTCCCCGGTTTCGGACGTTTCTAGCTTGCAATAACAGAAGCATGTAAAAGCACACAGCGAGAAAGGATGGAGCACAGAGTCAGTTATGAACTCACGGAAGGCTAGCACAGGCAGACCACTGTTTCCTCCCAAAAAACGATGACGCCATCGATTCCATGCCGTCATCATTTGCGTCATTCATACTCCCCAGCACTGCTCCATACTTTCCCTTTCGCACTTTCTCGTATCCTTGCCGTGCTGCACCCGTATCCTTTCCTAGAGAAAACGGAACGCTCAAAAAACACCCGTTGTGGGGGAGTGCGAAAAACCTCATTTTGCATAACTTTCCCCTAGCACAAACAGCAAGGCAGTAAGGGGGCTTGGAGATATGTTCATTCTGTTTTCACGGGTACAGAGAGAAAGTAGAAGCATGTTTTCACTAATTATACATGTTGTTGTCCCTATAGACATATAACACATAAGGCATATATATATAGTTTTTACTCGGTTATATGAGGCCGACACTCTATAATCATAACGTCATCGTTCCATGTTCGCTCAGTGCACATCTTACACAAGCACTATTAAGATAAGACCTTACACAAGCTTGTTTTTCTGATGCCGAGATACATATGTAATGGAAGTGGACATACATACGTAGAAATATACGTGTCTAAAAACCCCCACCGCCCGCCGTAGCCTTGAAGTGGTATTACCAGACCCAAAGTAGGAACATCCTGCAGTTTGGTTACATTTTATAGCATCACTATCCAGCAGCAGCAGGGAAAGGTGTTTATAACGTAACAAATTGTGCCGATAGCAAACTGTGCCCTTCTCTCCTTCATTCCTTACATCATCATCATCCTCTACTAGTTTAGATATATGGCTGGTTTCTCCTTGTGGAGACAGGGAAAGCCGATCTGACGGCATTACTTGTATACAACTAATGCATTACTTTCTCCTGGTGCCACTGGCTTCATTGATATGTATGGAAAACTGCAAAAACTATGTCGAAATCCAGAGGTTGTTATTAATACATTATATGCGTATGTGGGCTTTCTCTACCTTTGATATGCTAAAAAGCTACAGAGGATAAAGCTAGAGGAGAATCCCCACCTACTCGTCCCAGTACGGAACTTTCCCAGCCAATTTTCGACATCATCAGTAGCTCTTATATTCTTCTGAGGAGACTGCTTTCAGGGCTTTCTCATTAGTGGAAGTACAACAGAATGGTATAGCCTTGTAGAGACAGAGGGAGAAACATAGGTACTCTAAATAACTATACTATATAGTCCGTCTGAGCACTACTATTTCTGAGTTTTCAGAGAAAGCTCGTTCGGTAATAAGGTTTTGTACTCTGTGTATACAAACATGAATGTATGTATTTCGACACGTAACCGTTCCGTCGCTCTAAGCTTTTTGACTACGGAGAATTGTGAAAGCAATGGTAATATTTATTTAAGTGTGGCTTAGCACATACACATCACATAGAGACAGGTAAGCAAGCAAACGATGATGTCGCTATTATCCGTGACGTCATAACATTCATGCCGTCATCATGTACATACATTATTTCTCCATGCTATCATCATATCGTAACGTAACGTCGTAATACCCATCTATTATGCCTTATGCTGTGCTACTAGAGCCGTGTGCTCAAAGGAAAGACGGAAAGAAGAAGAAATGTTGTTTTGCAAAAATTGTGAGGGAGTTACATCGAGTAGCGAAGCTCGTTGAGGTACGGAGAAAGTTTCTCAATCTACACGTCTGGCTGGGCCTGGGCATCCGAGTGTGCATATTTTTTTCTCTCTCAATAATATTATGTGCTCTTACTCACACACATTCTGATTCTTTTCCCCATGAAATTATAGACGGAGGTTAAGTTGAAGGACAGGTGCGGAAAAGTGATGATGACGGCTTTTCAATTTACCTATTCCTTAAAATAGTGTAAATATTAACTTACGGAAAGGACAAAAATAATTTTTTTCTTGGAACTTGTAAAGGACGTTCGTTCTTACTACTTATTGCATTATTATAATTTTGTTATTGTTTATTAACTATACCTATAATAGCAATACATTTCCTTTCACTCTCGTTAAAAACCCAAATCATGCATCAGAAAATTTGCGTCCATGCAGAACACACGCAGGCATCTTCTACGAATATTTAATGTCGCACTCGGTAAGCAAATCATTTTTTTCACCTGGCAAACCTGGAAAACTTTTTAGGTAGGGATAATTGCTGGCGTGTAGAAAAATGGAAATAATTTGCCTGGAAAGCCTAAAATAAGTCATTACTCAATAGTGTCAGGACTCAAGTTGTTTGTCATGTCCACCTCGATGACGGTGTAGTTGCGGTATGCATTCATATAGAAAATGTCATGATGTCAAAGATAATTTGCGTGACTTAACTGTACACAATAGCTCACATTGCCATCACATGGATAAAAAAGGCATGTAAAAAAGTAACGTGTTTGTACGAATCTTCCCAAAACACGTGAAAAATACATGACGAATATAACGGTAACGTGCAAGGGGTATATAAAGTAACGTAACGTGCACTGCAGCGGATGAGTGATGTCTGAATTTGCAAACTCAATAAACACGGTGATGTATTGAATTGCCAATGTCCCTTTTAGCGCTTTCCCCGTGGTGAAAATTGTATGGCAGTGTTACCACCGATTATACAACATTGATTATAAATTATTCGAGCTGTCAATATTACCATCCAATCCAGCTAAGCAAACCACCTGGATTTTTGATGATCCCCTGATATGCATATTTTCTTATTTATTGCCTACGTTGCTCATCGGCAGTCGAGAGTGACAATGGTGAAAACATGAATACATTACCTACGTCAGATAGGCATGTAAAGTGAGAAAGGATCCCACACACAGAGAGAGAAAGAGAGGGAGACTTGCTATAATAATAATAATATTATGATGTATATACCCGCGACATAATAAATGAGCATGGTTCTTGCTGTGCTATTATTATTATGAAGCCAATAATATGAATCATTGTTGCTTTGTTGGTTTTCATGCGATGATGTAGTTGTGTGTCTGTCCTTGTGTTGATGTTATTCCTGTCGAACGAGACAAAGTCGGGTGGCCCTCATCTCATCTTGGTGCTATTTTTATTTATTTCCTTCCATTATTCCCTTTCGACTCACTTTTTTTACCAAAAGCATTACGTTCAAGACTTTGCTACTCCATTGCCTTATTGTCGCAACTGATTACTTGATCTTCGGCCATGCATAATAAATAGGTAGATGTGCGTAAGCTATGTTCCAAAAAAGTTCAAAAGAAATGTATAGGGAAACCTTTCACATTTTTACTTTCTCCTTTTCTTTTTGCATATAACCGTTTGTATTTTTATTATTATTGAATTCAAAAGAAAGACGACGGCGTAGTACGTAGTATGTAACGGGAAGAAAAGACTTCGTATACGTCACGATGCAGAGAAATCAGACCAAGAATAGGACACTCATTATTTCTTCTTCGAAACAAGTAATGGAGCAACGATATCGACGTCAAATGTGTCACTTGGATGATAATCATATGTGTTGAAGGAATAAAGTATCCTAAAAATAATTATTTCCTGTCGCGCTCCTCAAGAACGTCAGAAGGGGAACCAATAAATAGATATTGCGTGCGAGCTCTGGTTCTTGACATTGTTGTAAAATCTCAAATTTCTCTGGAACACCAGTTTTGCTTTCGTCATGTGCATATGTATATGGACCAATAAATTAAACTTTAACGGATTTTCTCTCTGTTTGAAGTAAAATTATTTACTCTTGACATTTTTTATTTCATTAGGTAGTTACTTTTACATTTAGCTTATTTATAGACAAGTGTACTTGAGCAAGATATAAGCATAATATGTACGTGAGCGTCTTGGAGAAAGTTAATGAAGTTTTGAAGGAAAGTATCACGTAATGCATATTTTCAATTTAAAAAACTGTCATTAAGATATAAAGATTTTCAATTCCAAATTTTAAATTATAGTCTTCGTTTATGAAATCATTTTTTTGTATGCAAATTACAGAGATTACAGTCCGCTATTAATCATTGGGATGGCTTGCAGCTCTAAAAAAGTACACGACATATGTCATTCATAATTTCTATATCTCTTCATGCCCCATTTTAGTGTTCCACTAATCAACTCATAGGGCAATGAACAGGAAGATGTGACCTTTTGATAGGACCTTATATAATCCCAAAATGACTCAGCGTGCGGAACTGACATTTTTCACTCACTCACTCCCAACAACACATATTTTCTTTCGCGGAATTTTAAATTACAACCAAGCCACAACAAAGTGCGGCGGTGTAAAAAGTTAATAACATTCACCTTTCACCTCCAAAAAGCTCCAGATTATAATCGCTTTTAGTATTTCCGTTGTTAATGAAAACCTACGACATTCTTGTCTCTCCATATGCGGTCCGAAATGAGATGGTATTTCACATCAATCCAATGAGCTTATGCTTGTGACTTTGGCGAATGCAAAAAGAGATAATCCAATCGCTTTGGAATCCAATATGAAAATTCCATTTGTCTTATAAAATTATTCTGTTTAGTGGCTATTGGCTATCTTTTTTAAGGCAAACAAAAGCTTTCCATTTCGCAACAACACATAGCCTACCTGAAGCCTTATAGCATTTTGCAACAACGGTGTTGCTGTTGCTGCTGCTGCTGACCCACTATTACCTAACCAGGCTAAGAAAATTTGTACATTTGTAGCAGCCATTTGGATATTTGGTATTCAAATGAGTTCGTGGGCGTGAGTAGACAATGAGCCCTCACGGAGTACTTGGTTTATATTAGCCATTTCTAGGGTATGTATATAAGTTATCTCAGGGAAAGATGAAAGGTTGCAAAATTGGGTTCAGGTTGTCGTGAGTTGTAGGTGTAGGAGGTGTACCTCACCATCATCCCGTTGAGACAACATGTTTCGTGTGTGTACTGTTATTATGAAGTGCAAAATCGGCCCTCGTACACTCTCCTACCTAATCAAATGACACCTGTCACTCATAATTTATACCAATATGGGAAATGAAAATACATGTAAATAAAGCATGCGAATAGGACGAACTCTCTCTGGTTACATATTTTACATACATCATAAACATGTGTAAGTCTAGTCTTTATTTCTTGGTTTGAGTTGCCATTTTTCAATTTTACATGCTAAGCATTCCATTATATCCATCCATTGCCTCACACAAAAACAATTTATACCACTGTAGCAAGTTTTTTGAGTACATATTTGTTTGGCTACAAGGTTTTGGCAACTTATTTTTGTAATTATCATGGAGTAATACGATTTTTATCGAAAAAGGTTTTCTGTATTTTTTTATTGTGAAAAATTAAAACTTGTAAAAGAAATTTCGACGAGAGAGATATATCATCGTTTGTCTTTGCGTTCTTCACTTTGTTGAATTGTATTCTGCATTTTTAACAGATTGTAAATTACAATAGTATATTGTGTTTCTATAAACTTTTGAGTAATGCACTTATACAACACTAGTGTTGTGTTCAAAGTAGTTAATGTTACATTTAATATATAAAATATTGCGTCTAATAATATCAAAAACGAATAAAAAAGTTACTTAATATGCTATGTACGTATGTATATATTATTTTATAAGGCACATTTTTATCCTTATTTTAAGAAAATATATATCGCGACAGGATTTGTTAAAGCAAACAAACTAAATAGAAGAACATGATAATAATAAGAGATACTTCATGTTTAATATATGAGAGTACAAAAAAGTCTATTTACAAGACACACACTTTGTCATACCATAATAGAAAAATTGGCTAAACAGTCAAAGTATATAAACGCCTTATAAAACTATGTAATAGGATTGGGCTGACTTATGGAAAGGCACAAGGGAAACATTATTTATTTATAGATAAAAAATGAGCATTTTGCAGCTGATAAGGAAAAAAAATATAGTGTTAAGAAATCCCGTAATTATATTATCATTAATTGCCAGTTTCAAAAAATATATAAAAAACAACAGAAATCGTTAAGAAAATAAATTATACGAAATGTATAAAGTCAAATTGGATACAAAACAGTTTTTTAAGCTGTAGGACACGAACGAGCTGAACGCTTTTTTATACTGTATATTATGCATTTTACGGTGCAACGCTGTTCACAGCAGCTGAACAACGGGTAGCGTGAATATCATTTCATGGCTATAACATTCCGGTTGGTAGTATCAACATTTTTGATACTACATTTGACTATTGTTTCTCCTCGGTAAATGATCATAGATACCAGCTCTGGAATGAGATTCAAGCATACCCACTTCTGGATCTCTCCAATTCTGTGAGTTTCGTCTGCTCTGCTGCACAGCGTACAGTTGAATGTCTTCGTCTGGCAAGTAGGCCTGTAATACACAAGACTCTCACGTTTACATTTGCACTATTACGGGGCTTGGAATTAGGCAGTGGTAACTACACGGATAAAAGAGTATAATGTTTACCTGATTCATTGCACCTGGCCCACCACCACCGTGATTACCATTATTAAAGTCAATACTGGTCACTTTTGGCTTTGGAGCCTTTCCCCTGTTCCTGGATGCTCCAGAGGCTAACGTTCCTCCGTTCGGAGTTCCAGTACCGTTATTCATGGGAAGAATAGGGCCTTTCAAAGTTTCCATGTTTGACTTTTTGCGTTCAGCTCCTGAGCTTCGTCTTTCAAGGACATTTGTGCGTCGTTCCTTCAGGGCTTGGAATGTAACTTGCAAATCTTGTCCTCCAAACAGCCTGGCTTGCTTGTCGGGAGCTGTGTAGGCAGATTACAGAAAAAATATATTAATAATTCATGAAGGCATCGCCCACATAAAGCAGACACTGCAGAAATCCCACTTACAATTCAAAATTTCCTTAAACTTCTTTTCAAAGGCAACGTCAAGCGTTCCAACTTGGCGCTTGTGATTCTTCTGCCTTTCCAAGTTATGAATAGTCTTCCTTCTAGCAACATCGCCTGGCAAGATTCCTCCGCGTGTTCCGCCATTGTCACTATCTCCTATTGGAATCGTACAAAGAATAAATGTGTAAAAGACATGTCCAACAGAATGAAAACACTGCATAACCTTCACTGCAATTCAATTAAATATTGCATAATTCCTAACCGTCCAAGTTCTTCAATTTCTGGAACTTTCGTATCAACCGCACCCCTTCTCTTTGTACTGCCAAGTCTTTGCCTCCTCCTATATTGTCGGGTTCTTTACTGCAGCCAGTCAATTCCGTGGCTGCTAGAATATGCGACAATGTTCCGAAACGATGGAACAACATAGCGCTGAACTGGATAATAATAATAATACCGAAGAAGGCAACGAACACCAAACCGATAGGTTCCAATTGAAGGTACTCTTTGTGAACAATGACCTGTTGGTAAACAATGAGACAATCACTCAATAAAACGTTTCCGCAAAGTAGATATATAAGCTCGCATGATTATGAAAATCGTATTGTGTGCTTACGTGGCCAGTGAGCTCCTCGAAAGTAACATTTTCCTTGGTTCCCCAAGGCCATTTGAGATGCAAAGCGTCTTTGTTAAGCTGCATAAGGAAGACAATGAGCACGAAAATGGCGTTGATCATGAAGAAGTAGAAAACAGATCTATCTCTCAGTTCTGCCAACTCTTTGGCAATACGAGCCTGAAAATAAATAGAATCGTTTTATTAGCATATCATGGTTTAAAACGACATGAAAAGGAGAAAGTAAGAACAGATACATTGCATGGAAGGATAAAAAATTTCTGATTAGTCAAAGCAAATACCTCCTTTTGTTTATCAGCATCAATAGGCTTCAAATACTTCTCAATGAGGTCCTTCCAGAAACTAAGTTCATGACCTGAGAGATAGTCAACTTCTCCCCTCTTGAGTTCTCTATCTTCGATCCAGTATGGATTAATAAGATCGTCTCGCTTTTCCCTAGTTTCTGTAAATTATTAAAGATTCTCACATCATGTATGTTTGCATGCAAAATATTATAGTATGCTGTATATCACTGACGTGTTATGAATGAACATATATATTCATTAAAGTTATGACGTTTTATACCTGAAGATGAGGTTTCATCGTCATCGTCGTCCTTATGGTTATCACTTCCATCCTCATGCTTCTCTTCCAGTGTATCCATATTGTCCCTGCTTCTTGGACTCATTGCCGATGCTCCAACGGTAGATATACGTCTTCCACCAGTTGGTAAATCCATTGCCCTAAATCATACATTCATGTTAGTAAATTCTGCATACTTCAAGAATACTTCAATTAAATATAAATTATAGACTCATATTCTAATTGTGCTTACTTTTCAATAGAGTCTAAACGTTTGGTAACTTTATCCAGGGAATCAGCAATTCTCAAAAGTTGTTCACCCTCATTAACTGTCTTGGGATGCGTACAACACATAAGCTTGAAGAGTCCAGCGAAAGAAAATTCTAGAGAGCCTTCGGTATCATCAATATTCTTTCCTGGGATAAATCCAAGGAATCCAGATTTCTTTGCACGTTTCTTTGCTTCCTCCGCCTCCTTCTTTTCCGCTTCCAGTTCCTGTTTGGATTTCTTCGTAGCCACTTCTCGAGTACCCCAAGAGACGACATTCAGGTTGACCAAGGAGTAAATGATCAACAACAAGTACATAGATGGAATGGACAAGAAGTACAGCGGAAGTGGTAATATACACGAGAACTCTTGCGGATGTAGTAACGCTGCTATTATAAACGAACTCGAAAGGGATATCAAAAATATGGCTGATGGAGACTGAATACCGTCCTCGCCTAACTGGAGAGCCGTACCGACAATCACAGCCATCATGACCATTACGTAAAATGTTGACATAATTTGCGCAAATATAAGCTAAAAGCAAATATAAAACAAACCAGTTAGAAAATCTGACTATTGAATCTGAAAGAAAATAAAAATTCCATACACTAGATTTCCCTTGCTACTTACTTGTATATCGGATTTACAAGTGAAGCAAATAAACATGAAAAAGGCAATGGGAACTATATTGTAATAGAAACTGGTCCAGTTGTCAATCCTAAAGGCAGCGACGAAAGCACCCACCAACATAAGGAATATAGTACCTGGATAAGGAAGTATAAGTATATAGTATAAGGATAAGGGAAATACCAACAGTAATATAAGTACAGTACAGTAAGGTAAAGTAAAGTACCTGGTCCGAGAATAGTACCAAACATCAACATGAATTGGTAAATGATGTAAGGCATAGAGATATCGGGGTTAACTTTGATGGTCCGCTTGTAGTCCATAAGAAGATCGCAAATGTTGGCCCTAACAAAAAAACGATTAGTTTGTGAATTATTTGCTATTGTCATCCCCCTAAACATTATCGTCCTCGTTCTTGTAATAAGTGATTGGTCTTACATGGTAGAGGGCACCCATCGACGACGCTGATTGTAGAACTCGTTGAAACCTTCAGGACAATGAGTTTTGGCGTCACTGGCAGCAGAGTATTCGACACGGTATCCTCTCTGCAGAAGCAATGTACAAAGCCAACGATCCTCTCCTGCAATGTAATGTAATAAATGTCGAATGTAATAATATGAATGTTTTAAAACTAATTTAATTTAATTAAATTTCTCAGAACTAACCCTGATCGTATTGTACGTAATGCCTAGGTTCGTCCGATCGAAGTGTGTACTTAGCCATAACGTTATCATCCATAAGAGCTTTGCCACGGAAAAGAGAGAAACATCCGGGAGAACAAAGCACACAACCGATCATGTGTTCAGTAGCCTTTTGGAGCCAATGGCCAATAGCATATTCGAAAACTTGATACCACACCTAAGGAAAGTAAATCAAATACGAAACTATTTAACAAACTTGCATAATGACAAAATACATATGAGTATTTTTAGATGAAATGCTGAAAGAAGAGCAAGATAGGCAACACTACTGCCAGCAACACTTAAATGGGTCACGAACCATAGGTCCTGAACCGATAGGATGGATACGTCCACAAGCTGCACCTAGATTTCTATTCTTTTTCATCAAATCGACCAGTAACTCTACAGCAGTTGGGTGAAAGTCAATGTCTCCGTCCAAGGTGAGAAGGTAGGTATTCTCCGCAATCACTTCTTTCCGTGCCACTGGAATGCTGAGTTCCATAAGACGATGTCCAAGCAAGTAGTACATGTACATGACCTGACTCCAACGCTTTCTGTGCCTGATTTTAGATTTGTCTTTCAAGTGAGCAATCATTTTCGTTTTTCCGGGGAGAACCCATTCTAGACGACCACCATAGGGAGCTGGCAATTTCTTTGGAGGGCGGATGCGGACAATGGTCTCGTGCACGTGGCAGGCAGCTTCGTCAACACAACTTACAAGCAGTTTTACGAACGGATTTACAATCATAGGAGAGTACAAACTTCCTTCATCTCTCAGTTCGAAAGCGTCATCAAAGAATATGTGCGCTGAAAAATGTTAGTGATATGTTCATCAGTTATTCGTATTCTATTACGGACCGAAGTAATCATTTTCTATTTCTCAATCCATGAAGACTTGATCGATTTCTTACTTTCAAACTCGTAGTATCCGGGATCAACAACTTCAAAATATTTCAACGCTACACGACGAGCACACTGATCTTCATCCATTCGGAAAATACTCTTTAACATCTCCATCATCTCTTCCTGTATATCAAATGTAACAAAAATACCATTCATTCAGTAAATCTACTTCATTCATTGATGAGAGGATTTACGATCATATTGCATACGTATATCCTACCTTGGTCTCGTGCCACATTGTAGCGCAAGCATAAATCCTGGGGATTGTATCCGCTTTGTACTTCACTTCTTTTTCCTTGTGCGATGAGTCAATGGATCTAATTTCCTCGTAATCCGTCTCCGTAGGATCTTGTTCAACTTCGTCAGCTCTGATGTCATAATCGTCTTCCCGTTTCCGGTTAAGAGCTAATGACTGGTCAATGAGAAGTGAACTGTACATGGGAGTAACGAACAATCTTTCCGTACTGGCCAAACGCTCGCATTTTGGAGTCCAGATATGAATGGCTATCCATGCTTGGGACAACAACCATAACAGCCACAGCCAAGAATGCTACAAGATATAATAATATCCAATTAGCTAAGGCATTTAATATTACATTCATGCTGGAAGAAGGTTTTACACATTTTTCTAACCTCTTTTGTCAGGAATCCTTCAACGAAGTCATCCTTTGGACAGCTCCAGAACAGGTATTGTGGCATTCTTGTTTCCCAGAAGCAAGCGTTTTCCGATCGGAGACCACACAGAGCAATAAGAATTGACAGTGTAACTGGAACAGCCAAGCTGACTGGGAAAGCGTAGCTGAAACCCTGAATGCAAATCTTGCAGGCGAATTTTCCTATTGAAAGTTAAAAAATTGTTTCAATTTGCCCCAGAGTTCAGCACACAAATTAGACTTTGACATATTGTAGAACTTTATTTCTCATACCGAAAATGTAACAAATGTATGCAGCAACAATTTGAATGAACAAAGCATACTGCACAGCGTATTGGTCAGATCTTTCTGGGATAACATCCACCAACAGCCCTGATCCGGGAATATCAGGAAGAATTCCACTTTCTGCGGCTCTAATTTCGGTGACGTTAATTCTATGAGTAGCGAAGGCGTCGGATGCCTTTGTGAATAAGTTTGAAACATTTCCTTGGGTAATCCATACGGACAGCATCATGAATGTAAAGAATACAATCATTTTCCAAATGGATATGAAGATGTAGGTGAAATAACGGGTGCCAACAAGGTTCTTCCGCATTTTCCCGAGTGTTCTTATAGGTCCTGTTTGTGTAATAAAATTAGTTATTATTAAAACGATATCCTGGAAAGAGCAATATGAACACCGACAGAAATGGGGTACTGTGATATGTTACCGAAAGGAGAGTCGCTGTCCACATAGTTTTCCCACCATCCACAGGAAATCAAAATTCCCGATAATGGAAGCAACCAAGGGCGAGGCATGGATGACAAGATTGGCCAAACCATTAAACCACTAACTTGGAAAATGACGGCGAGAAGGTCAATGGAGCATTTTACTATCCACGTTCCTTTGCTTTCCCTTTCAGGATAGCGAGAGAGCATGCCTAAAATGACACAATTGATGTGAATATGATTATTATGATTAGATGATGGTTGCGAAAACGATTAGTAAAAGCATAGAAGAACAGACTTTAAACGTAACGAGAAAAAGCATGCAGTTATTTACCAAACAGGCCAGGGATGAGACAAACGCAATTAGTAAGCATCACAGCTTTTAAAACATTTACGGATGGCAGTACGGCGAACACAAACAATGCAAGTCCAGCTGCATAGCATGTCTATAGAATAAAGTGATACAAAATCAACATTTTAACAAAAACGTTAAAGGCTGAACACAAATAAAATTGCTCATTAATCAAGTTTCTTGCTGTGTGTCATCATTACCTCGAAGAACATAGGTATCACAAATTCAGCAGTAGAGGGCTTCCTCCATGCTTTAAATATACATATACGAAGGGACCTAATAAAGGCTCCGATCTCTGGAATTAAAAAGGCAATCAGGATCGCCCAAGTCCAAGAAATTCTCTCAACCTCAGAGATCGTCGCTTCAAATTTTTTATCTCTCCCTGAAATCAAAAATATTAATTTGATACCATCATGATTTAATGTGATTGAAAGCATAATATAGCTACGAGTTCAACAATGCCAATCATTATAGATTCTTCCTGTTATCAGCTTTTGATTTGTTGTCTGCGTACCATATTTCTTATTACAAAACGGCACCGATCTATCAGGCTCCAACTGCGAAGTCATTAAAACAAGACTAATTTTGGCTAGAACTGCACCTCCTAACACAGCAGTAAAGGTTGCAAGGTAAGCTAGCACCTAGAGGAATTCAAAAAATGAAATTTAACAAAACGATTTAGTATTTTACATTGTGCAACGATTCATGCATGTAATTACGCAGTGCAAACATTTTTAAATATTTAATGATGACAGCTCTTCTCTTGCTGTTTTGATGTGGAAGCAGACACGCTCCCAGCACGTCTCGTTATGCCATGGCCCAGGTATAACAAAAAAGCATTTTTCAAAAGGTCACGAATTTTCCAAGACCTCCCATGGACGTTAATTTAACTTTTATTGCGCGACATGTAAAGAACATGCATCGTTAACGAACAATGCCTTCTTCATCAACGTTTTTGACTGATTTGGAATGAATAAATGAAGCTGTCATTTGAGAAGCATCCAGCCAGTCAGTGACTCATTTTTATTCACTTAGCGATACCTACTGCATTTTTGTGCCAGCTTCGTTTCCACTCTCATTATCACATCATAACATTACAGCAAGCTATGACGTTAAAAGACTTTCAGTCTCAGTCTCGTCTGTCATCTTATCGCGTTATTACATGCGTAAATGTTTAAAGATATGTAAAATACCAACACAAGTATTAACTTTTAATTTTGGTTTCGTTGCACGCATACATCCATGCAACATGGAGAGTATAAGAAGCGGACTAGAACTTACTTTGAGAAATTTTATAACGAATAGGTAGCATGTTTGATCTTCAATGGACTCGCTATCTGTCTCTAGTGGCAGATTTCTAAAGACATCCCAGTTCCTGGTGTCTACACTTTTATGGCTGAAATGATCATAAAAAAGTCAATCATAAAAATTAGCCCTACTTCATCAATAGTTCACGTCTGACAAAACTGAATGCATAATATTATTTCTTTCATCGCTTGACAAGTGATTTCTATTGAGTTGAATTGAGATGTCCAAAGAACGGTATCATCAAGTCATAATTACGCATATAGCTACAACGCGTATTTAAAACGGAGCTTTATTATTTTTAAAGACTCTTCTTTCTTTCTTACCTTCCACCATAAATGTCATGATTAGTCAACGGGGTTGATTCATCATCAGTGTACTCGGGTTCCGAGGACGCATCAAGTCTCATGGACGGCATCTTGATAGATTTTTTTTCTATTCTTTCTATTATTCCGTTCTGTCAGGAAGATGGTATCTCGCTAGCTATAACGCTATTCGTATTGTGTTCAATAAGATGAAATGTGCAGGAAAAAAGTTTGTATCCTCCGGCAAGGAGATGATGATGGACGGACGGAAGGATGATGATGAGGACGTTAACCTCACTCCTCCAATCCCTGCCCGGTTTTAGTCAGTCAGTCTTATGATGAAATGCGATGGAGCTATATGAGAAGTTCAAAAGAATGTTCTTGATTAATATTTCAGTTTCATTTTCTTTAAGCCTAACGAACGAACGTGCAGAAAAACATTTTGAGCGTTGACCGTATTGACACTATGGGGTATGCAACAATTTCATTTCCTGGCTGCATTCCAGGTAATATACCAGACAATAATGATTGGTATATATTATTTCATCGGGTTTGATTGGTTTGGAATTTTGTTCATTCGCGACTACATCTATGGCCATGCCTTCTTATAATGGCAAAGATAATGAGCATCTTAAATATTTAGTGCATTAAACTTCACTTCTTTACTAGTCTTCTGCGCATCATAGAACCATAATGTTATAAGTTCAGCGCAATACACGATATTAAGTTACCTACTTAAAGGTACATGCATAATTAGACTTTAGGCACACGTGATACAAAATTGCGTTATCTTGTGCGTGAATTAGGCAGAGGAGCCTCACCCTCTGCAATAAAAGCTTTCCGTGCCGCTTCCTCATTTAATTCAAGTTTAAGGAAACATTTAAGCAGAGCATATATAATGCCTTGCCAAGCATATATACCAGCATATAAATGGTTAATTAAATAGTACTTGCTCTAAAGCTCATTTCGCAAACTATTGATATGCGAAAATTTTAAATCTAAAATTATAGTTTGAGCTAAAAGGCAACGTTCAATCAGTGCGTAAAATCATACAGTTTTTAATGAAGAATTATAAGATGAGTAACGAAACCAGTGATGATAAAGCATGTATTCTTTGGCAGCTCAATTACCTATTTTGGTGATTGTTAACAGTTAACAGTATGTATGTAGGTATATATTTTGCCTTTTGTTTTTGCTTGGACGTATTTTATGTATTTTAAAACATTTACTCTAGCATTTCTTTTCTAAAAAGAGTCGAGAACTCTACAACAGTTAACATAAATCATCTTGATTATGATAATAGGTATATATTTCTATTGACCATCATCAATATATCAATAATAATAGCGTTTGACCATTTTGCTTTGAAAGCGAGAATGCAAAATAATATTGAATGCTACACGTACACAGGTTAAATGGTCGGATATTTGAATAGCGCCATCGTTTGTTATCGTTTACTTGGCATCACGCAGGCGTTCACTAATGTAGTGATTCCATCCATACAGGGCGTGTGCGGACATCGTGATAATAACAGAATAATGCATATCTGATCAAAACAAGTAATCATCTACACATAACGTGATTGTGACATTGTAGCAGAGTTCTTCATAAGGCATTTTGAGTTAATCATTCTTGAAAATGTTTACGCATATGTAATCTCTTCTACTAAAAATGTTGACGCTCTCACTCAAGCGAAATGCTATATTGGAAATTGGACTGCATACGAACGGACATTCATATGCCTCGAAGCAGTCTCTTGTTGGTAAAAGGACATATGCCTACATATATAAGTACCAAAACTACACATTCAATTCTGTTAGAAAGAATTTATATCTACAAACATTTTGAGTAAAATACAGATTTGAGCAAATGTGTAAAATTCCACATTGCCTTGAGAAAAAAAATCCATCTTGGATAAAAGAGTAATTAAACCAGGCAGGTCACATTCCTAATTTCAAGTGCAAATAAAAAGTAAAGCGTCATTAATTATACCTGTCATGCATTCATATCTACACAATCTACAGTAGCGTGATGTTTTCTGTAAAATACCTATATTGTGATTATAAATGTATCACACACCATTGTATCATTATTGTTGGTCCCTATTTAAAGTCATCAGTTCAAGATTATCGTTTACATCTCATCATCACGATTACTTTTAAGTTGTTTTTTTTCTTTAGATTCACAGTTTACAAAAAAAAACTGGCATATATTGTTGTAAACAAACTGTGGCGCAGTCATCGTTATATTACATGTTCAACCAGTGCGAATGCTAATTCTACCATACTATTTACAAACTAGGATGAGATAGAGGTTTTTGGGAACATGTTTTCTTTGCCACGATCGTCACCGTCATCGTGGTTGAATTTTTAGTAAGGGCTACTTGCTCATATTAGCACAACAAAAGTTTTAAAACATGATGATGGTCATGATAATGATGTTCATCAAGTGTCTACATCTAGAGCATCAGCGACCACGTCTCGCTTTTATGTATCATCATCTCTAAACTTTTCTAGACTACATCGGTGTTTTCATATTCATCATCATCAGCAGCAGCAGATAATATGCAGTAAAAGCAAAAATGATCAAGTCTCAAAATGAATGCCAAACTCAACGCTTTCCAAGCAAAGCTAAATTACAAAAAGCGTTTAAAAGTTCAAAACTAAATAATTCAGCATGCACGGAAGCTCAATAGCCTTTCCTCTACTGACTGCTGAGCTATATGCATATAACATTAATTTATTGATGCCTGAAAGTTGTTGGTATTTTATATTATCTTCTTGAAGTATTAAAAGTATTTTTGTGAATCTGAAGGAAGGTTTATATTATATTGCAGTACACAACAGACAACAGGGTAGACCTATATTTTATATTTGTGAAAAGGGAAATTGAAATTTAACAAAGGCGATGTGCATGCGATTTACATGCTTCACGTGTATTCATTTCTGGTACATCAAGGTATATGGTTAATGATATAGTAAAGTCAATGAAAGGGACGCATGTACATCCACAGTAGAAATGCTGCAGTCATTTTACTATTATTTTTACACTACATCATCATCATTTTTTTTATCTTCCTGTTGTAATTTTGAAAAGGGAATTGATGGTGAATGCAACGACGCGTATGTACATAACTATATGCGTATTCGCTATAAATGATAATATGAGCTACCTACATATACCTACGTACTTTGTCTTAAAGTCTGTATGAAGATGGACGGTCAGGATGATGGTAAGAAACTATTAAAAGTGTAAAAGGGTTTCCCTTTCTGTTAGGGTTACAATACGCAGGCAGGCACTGACTTGACACTAAAAAGCTGTGTTTTTGTAATTTTTGTAAACGGGAAGGGAACGTACACTCTGTGCATGTTGTTTTATTTATAATGTTTAATAAATAATAAAATGCTGTGATAACGTGTATTATTATCCCAATTTCAATATGATCGTAGAATAGCTTCGTATATATAAAGACAGCTACATAGATTCATCAATTTCTTTAATGTTTTATAATTTACAACGTAGTTTACATCTCAGCAGCTAATCCGATGGACATGCAGATATTACAAAGTAGCTCTAATTACAGAAGGAAGAAAAGAATAATGTGTGTTCTCCCTCTATCTACCTCTCTAACCTATTGTTGATCTCATTAATACATGGGATAATGCGAATAGAATCACTTTGAGCTCAAGATTATCAATCTACATACACTATTATTAAAAACATAATATACCACCACGCAAGTATGACGGAACACAAGAGCAAAACACGGCAACATAGAAGAACAATGAATTTTTCCTTCCTCGAATACGTGACATGAAACAACCCTCCCCTCCTGTTTTATAGGTATACCTGGCCATACGCAAATAATGACTAAAGGGATATGTGTACATGCAGGGACTTAAAAGTTCCTACCTTCAGGGCCTTCTCTGTTGTCAGTGAAGGTAAAAGTTAAAACGTAACTATTTTTTTTTCTTCAAAAAAGTTGCATCCCTCTAAATGCGAATCATAATGTGTCATTAACTGAGCGCTGTGCACAGTATGAAACTGTATGCATATTAATGTGATGGTGATATTGGCATACCACATTCCCCATAGGGGTAGCTGGTAAACCCTTGAAAATTTACTCTGATATTACGGATAGCTGAAAAAAGATGCAATGTTTGATACCATTCTAATTTCGATCGTCGTTACGAGCATAGCCTCACAATTCACTATCACCATCATAAATATAAAGTAGACAGTATAAAATACAGCAGTCATGTACATTGCCAACTCTGATATCACAAACAAGCAACAACAGAGATGCAGATGCAATATTCTTGAGATGAGAAGCAAATTTTGCACCAGCTAAGGTAAAAAAGGTACTATTTTTAAAGCAAAGGCAATGAAAAATGTGCATAGAAAGCGATACGTATAGTGCATTCGCCTTAAGTGGGCCAAAATGAACGTAGGGTTCCACTTCTACGATTTCTTGTGGCCCAGTTTTATACTCAAACTTTTGCATGATCGTTTTATGATACAGATTGGCTACAAAAGACCAAAAGTTAGCGTTCTAAAATAAATACATGCATGCTAATTCCAAATCCCCATTCTCACCAAGATACTATGTGGCCTGTGGTTTTGTGGTGGAAGCACGTTATTTAAGAGGAGAAAAAGAGTTTTGCGGTACACTAATATTGGTTTGTTGGGTTTTAGACATTCCTTTGTCGAATATCAAAGTAATTAATTTGTAAAATGGCAGAAAATAATAAGAAGTGTCCCGTCGGCTGCCAAGTAGAATTGATGGTATTCACCTAGACAGTTTGCACTTTGCTGACGGTTGATTGTCGTAGATTTCAAAAATATCTTATCTTTATCTTTTTCGTATATCTTATGATAGAGTTCGCAAATGAAGATAAGGATTCACAGAAGTCAAAATTTCATATTGCATTTATGCATAATGCAGTAATTTTATTATTTTCCTTATGATTCTTTAGACCATAAAAAATTATTATGAATGTAATTAATAAATGACTCTTTGAATCCTTCAATGACTTCGCTACCGCGCTGCGCGGCTTTTTCATTAATGTCTTAATAATTCATAAGTATGATGATAAATAATATTTTATAATAGTTTTACGTGCTGCACTAATAATATTACGATCTTTTTCTGACATGCCATGCTCAAAATGATTTATTGATTTATTTTAAGATTTATGCCTCAATCAAAATAATGAAAAAAGAACAAGCACCCTGCCGTTAAAATCGGCTTACCTTAGAAAAATGTAAGTTACGTAATTAGTAAGAAGTAGACGATACCGCTGCGACGTCGCGGTCCCATCGTTAATCCCATGTCAAAAGAGCATCATCCAACCAGCGTTGATTATTATGCCACGCTGCTGCTGAATTTAAACTGGAGGTGACCTAAAATGAAGATATAAATAATTGAATGTAAATAAATGACAGCACATATAAACTATAAATATTTAGTTATTTTTTTCGGATGAATGTGAAGGGGTTGAAGGAATTCAATAAAAATATACAAGAACATTATTTGAAATTTGAAAAGCACTTTCGTTTCATGTATTTACAAGTGCATTCGTGCAGTTTTTCGTTTAAAAACATTTCGCCTCATTATTGCCAATTGTGAAATGATAATTCAGCATGTCCACTAATCAATACCCAAAAATGTATCAGCCAGACAGTTAGCCTAAACTGGACTTTTATCGCAAGATATCACGTTCTGCCATAATAATCCATTCTATGAAAAAGATTTTTATTGTTCCTAATTTAAACCAAAAGAAAAAGTGATGCCTTATGATGCATACTGGTCATCATAGCCAATATAGTGCAGTTATGGTGGCTTTGTTGAAAAGGGGTACTTGTTAGTCAAAAAGGAATGTGTACTTAATTTCGCTACACAGAACTGTTCCTAACCAAAATAGAAGAAAAAGTGCATTAGTAAACTTGCAGCAAATTTTTTAGCGCACACATCACACAACATGAGCCAATTTTGTCGATTCAAAATGATCATGAAAGGTATTTCAAGGTGCACTGGTTCTGGCAGGCTATGCGTAATATGAGCAGAGCGTATACACGTCAAATTTAAAATTCAATATTTGTGTTCAATGCACAGAACTGCAACTCGCTAAAAAATAAAAGCAAGTTGTTTGACGTTTACACATATTTACACAAAACATTAACTAAACAAGAACCACCTTCCCTACCGCAACAATACGACCACCGTCACCGTTGACAAAATAGCATCATTGCTCCATTTTGCCTATAATATAGGTATCGTATAGGTATACCTATTGATCACTGAAGAAATATAACGCAGTTTTTGAATCACAAGTAATTTAATTGCAATTTAAATCAACTAATATTTGTATTTCAAACTGCATTTGTATTTACACAACTTACGTTAGCAGAAACAAAAGGAGAGGTGATAATTGTTTGCAATGCGCTAGACTAGAAGAATTTGTCCATATACTTAAAACGACTAAATGCGTTCCTTCTATTCTTGATATTGGCGATATCTCCCTCGGGCTGCAAATGAAAAATCCTTTAAAATGAAATAGGCAAATCCAGTCTAATACGATGCACTTAAGATGTTATCGGTTCCTCAATTGCAGTTAACAAAATATTTATTGTGTCTACAGGCATGATTAGTCCATATAGGCAGGGCCAACATGAACATCATCACGCCGAAAAGTAACGAATTCCTGCAGGTATCTTGATTATGGCATAGCGAAAGCACTGACAACCATCATTATCATTATGCAAAATACATTTTTGTATCACTCTCATAGTTAAGTACATATGCAGTCAAATGTCGCCAAAAGAAACTACTCGATTAAAGGTATGGCTGAATGGAGGGCATATTATAACGTACTGATAATAGCCAGTGACAAACTGACCACGCCTAAGCCAAACGAATTACACAAACGGTGTGTAGTGTGTGATGCGGCACCTTAAAGAACCTTCCACTTTAAACTACATACATGTCGAGCCTTATGTTGTATGTAATAAGTTTACTAATGCTTCATCTTTCATCTCTTACCATTGGAATTCATTTTTTAAAGAATTGAGCTAACAACAAAGCAGCTTTGTCTTTGGCGACTGGAGTTCCGTCTCCTTTAAAATCAAACAATGCTGAGGACATCATGTAGTATCAAATTTAATATGTAGCGACTACAAAATATCATTGTATCACAATCTTACACAAGTCTGGGAACAAGTCATGCAAATGTTTCAGTTGATATTGAATAGAAGCTCTATATATTATTGTATGGGAGGCTTTTTGATTGAGATTTGGGAATGACTACGCTTTTAGCTTGCTTAAAAATGTATTTAGGTATGGCATGCATGGACTAATTTACATTATTAGCTTGCACGTAGGCATTCATTTAATAAATTCCTTGATAGTTAAATTAATGCCATTGTTACACAAAATAGCCTTCAAATTCTGAACGCTCCACGACACGACAGTCGACACAACAGCCAGCACACACATGACACACCAAAAACTAACACATTGCTGCGTGTTAATGTAGTGCGTCTGGGACTAGTCGCCTTTTGCTGCTCTGCTCTTGTTATGCTTGCCTTAAGACCAAAAGGGACGAACAATTAAGGAAAGAATCAAGGGAGGAGACCCAATGCACGGTGCTACAAATTGTTGGATATATATCAGTGATATCATATCATCTTAATCTTAATAATAGTGCATCTTATGCTTGTGTTACGAATATGAGCATTAGTTGATACAGCCTGACAAATGAAATGGCCTTCAAGGTTCTTTTAAAGTAAAAAAACGTCTTTCTTTGACGATGACAATACAGGAGGTACACTGGGCGCTTTTTGCTTGAATAAGGAACCAAGCATTATGTTGGGTACAGTAGTATTTAAATATAAATAATAATATAGATTTGTGCTAGAGTAATAATATGAATATACCTGCCCATAATGAATGCAAACATTGATGTAGTGGATATTATATGTGAGAGAAGTAACTAAAAAATACTGACGCTCTCAATCTCAATACGGATATTTACTCATTACATTCTTCGTTGGCGTTTTTGTGTGAAAATTAGATCGAAGTCGGAACTCTTGGCGATGACGACAGATAGCCGAGTAGTTTTTTTTTAGATTTTGGACAAAAGGCGAATAAAAATTAGATTATTGCGTTTTTTCTTTATAAGGACCCATAACCGCACATTACTTTTTGCAGACCAATACAAAAAGATGGACAGAAAAATATTCCCTATCAGTGCTGTTTGCATCTTAACAAAAATGCAAAGGGTTTTATACAGTTATTTGTTCTTCTATTCGTTGGGTGACATTTTGCAACGCAATAAGGAATGCACATGATGTACATACATTGTTAACAAAAGAACTATAACAAACGGCCAAATATAGATGAAACGGGATAGTCCCTCGGCTATGGAGCAGATATAGTCATGTACAGTGTACATAAAATTAGACTTCAAACAAAGATTTGAAGTGTTTCAAAATAGGTTACCAACCTGTATTTTTATTGAATTAAAGTAAAAATGAAAGTTAAAACCGGTCTTTGAGCGTGAGCCAGTCGATATATGTTCTCTCTACCTCCGCACGCACCGATGCACGACGTTAAAAATCGAAACTAGTATCCCACTCTGATTTTGATGAATCAATTCAATTTAATCGGTTACTCCTGCTTTTCATTTCAAGAATAACATTAACCGAATTTTCCTACAACATTACTTTTTTTGTACATGATGAAAGTGAAACACGGGGTTTCCGCATCAGCTACAAACGTTATGTATAACAACAAGATTATACTTACTACATAGGCGGTTATTGCTCAACAATGCAAGATGGATAATGATTCCTAATTTAAAGAATATGATGCACTGTGCATTTTAAATGTTGGGTGATAACTCCCAATTCATAACATATTTGAATGTATTTTTAAGTATGAATTATTTGACAACTTTCAAGATAATTTTAACTGCTGCTGCTCCAAAACAACCCATTTTTCTTGTAAAAATGGAATGGCAAAGGAAAGGAAAACGACTAATTAATGCAGATGTAGTTGACAGTCTTGGACTTGCAATACGATACGATACCAAAAGTGAATGGAACTGTTGCAATCGATGTAATGTAAAAAGACAGAAAAAACTGTGCAACTGACTGACTATAAATATGTAGCACTATTTTATGAAACCAGTCACTAAAACTTAAGACAAAAAAAAAGAATTCAGAACAAAATAAACTTTTGCATTTGCATTTTGGCATAATTGTCACTATTTTTTATAAACGCGAAAAAGGACTGCATCTTTGTACCGATCCCGTTCTTTGTCCTTTGGCAGTGGAATCCACGTCATCGTTTTTTATCCAATGAATATTACTTCTTATTCAATAACCAATAACTGAAAGAAGATGATCAGAAAATAATATATAATTGGTAGGTCAGTCATTGCCAATAACTTGTTATCATCATGATAGGGCTACATCGAGCGTAAAGGTAATCATTATAATTCTTATTGCATTGCAATCAACTAAATATCAATGTCATTGTTTGGACACAAGTGCAATGAATGTAAGATTCAATTGAGCAATGCATAAACATCCAGCTTAAAATAGGCAATAATGGCTATGCATTAAGTTCACAAAGAATCAATAAAAAGTGCAGTGGACGAAATTGAAATAAAAGTAATGTGGATAGCATGACGGAATGGAAGTCAATTATGTATAACGTTTTCTTTATGTATTATTTACTCTTTGATAATTATCCCATTCATTCATCCATTACGAGCCGGTAATTTTGTTGGGGCTACTTTCTACAAACTTCTTGTAAATTTTAATATGTAATTATTATTAAGCATGTGTTGTCCTACAGCAACATCAAAAATACATGTACTGAACAATAAAATGTTAACTGATCAACGTTTCTGAAAAAAATGGTCATCATAATAATTTATAAAGTTTTATATTGGTGGGAATACTGACTGCTGACAGAAAAATAGCTCTTATTATTATTATATGGGGTTCATGATAGTAAAATATACATGTGTTACACGCAGGCTGTGTACACAATTCAAACACTATTCATGCACAACACGTCCTGAACATTCAACATTGAATTTTTTTAACACTTTGTATATCGAAATATTGTTTACAACTTACAACGTTACATGCGCATACGACGATTAACTTTCTATGCAACATTAAATTTAATAAAAATTCGACAACGTTGCTGCTGCAATGTATCCAACAGTCATGTTATAATAATAATACAGGATAACATTAAGGATGGGGGAGTAAGATGAATGTGGTTCAGTCAGTTACAAGTTGTTGTCATTTTCATGTTGTTCGTTTACTAGTAGCTGTTGGTAGGTAGGATCTTTCTTTTTTGACATACTCACGAAGAACCATCCCCAAAGACCAAGTGAAAATGATTTGCTTTGTTACATTGCATTGTTTAGTGTCTGCATGCAAGAAGAAGCCAAGAAAATCTTAAAATTACGACAGACACGAACGAACTTGATGATGATGTCAACAAAAGGAATTACTTGCACTGTCTGCGCTGCAGTACAAGAACACTGCATTAATGTAAGTACATTGTCATAATAATAGGCAGGCGTTGTATGTAGCTACGATGCGTTAGCTGATGCAGTAGGTTAAAAAAATTGTATACAATGGACTTTTATATTTTAGAAAATTTTCTGCATGATTTGACATAACTCTTCTTGCACAGAAGATTGCATTTAGGTATAAATATTTTTAGCATTTATCTTTATTTTATTTTAACGGCAAGCCTCGCTCTTTCCCTGACCTGCCGTCGTCGGTAAGTTCAATCAAACGCAGTTGGAGCGAAGTGAGAATTATTAAAATAAATTTTTGCTATCCCCTTCTTCATTGCATTCAAATGAAATTACATAAATGAAGTATTTTAAATTCAATGTCTGTGATGGTCTTGATTCAAATGAATTTAGCTGACTGATTACGACAATGCCAACTTGATACTATGCGTTGTTATTATATCATCATCATTGTTAAGGAATGCAGAAAAGATCGCTTTGCTTGACTACATTACATGAAGTGGTCGCAGTCGCCCAATCAATCTATTCCCCAAAAACCTGTTATACTTGTTATGCATATAGTGCGTACAAAAAAGGCTCGCCATGTAGACTATATTATATCATCACTCACACAACCAATAAGGTACAATACCTGAGCACGATTGTTGTTCAGATAGCAATGCTTGTGAGAACCTGCGAGTGTGTGGCATCTATTATTTTTATACGATGTTATTTCTTAGGAATGAAATAATACTGTATATAATATAATTTGTTGCAACAACATACATAACTTATATACCTAGAAGGCCTTTACTCCATAATATACATATACCTACATACCTTAACATTTGTGCGTTAGATTTTCATGTTGAGAAAAATCGTCGAGCACAGGACGCCTGAACGCTGAATGACAAAATAAAAGTGAAAGGACTTTTCTACACGTTTGCTTGTCTGTCTGCCTACATGATATGATACGCATACCACGCACATTACCTTTGCACATTCGGACAACCACAGCAAGACAAATCCGTTTTGCTCCTTAGCTCTAGTTCACTAATTTCAACTGTAATATCCTTCTTGCCATATGCCATTCTTTCTAGCCGTATCCTCTCAAATTGTTTAACCATGGTTTGCGTTTGGTTAGTTAAAGCAAAAGACATTTTACATTTTAATATTGTACGTCTGATATAGTTTCAAAGAATGTGTTTCATATTCTGCTGCACATTGCATATTGTAATCATTTTATGGCAGATGACAGCTAGCCTAAAGAATTTCAACACAGTGTTGACTACAGCAGCAGCATCAGCAAAAAATAGAAGTGGCTGAGAATCCATTACTTGATTATGCACGTTGTTCTTCTTTTATCCCATCATTTCACATGAACTGCTTCGCATTACATGACTAACATGACATTCCTTTAGTGCAGAGATATCATAATGCGAGGAAAATTACGTTTTGTATGACGTGTTTGCGTTCGCCGTTGCTGCAGATGCAGCATTATTGTTGTTGGTTGGAAGGCACCCCCTGCAATTATTGTTGGTCACTGATAATAATTTACTTTGGCTGTGTGTGAGACGAAAACCTTATTATCCTCGCCTCGCCTTTAGCATACAATGTATACACAGTCATAAGTCCACCACACTACAAAGTCAGTAGGTATACATTATCCCTACATTTTATTTAAATAGAGTACACTTCATACCCACAACCACCTCAACATTAAAACATTGTAGCAGGTCTAAGGGTACGCTTGCACAAACCATAATAAGACGTTGTTGGTCGATTCAATTTATAATCCACACAAATAATATAATGCTATAAATAAACCATAATAATAATTAAACCATCATGATAAAACAATATGCCTAATATTACTGTGCATACTATAAGACGTTACAACAGTGCATACCTACCTAAGTAAATGAAAGGATATTCTGAAACCATGTACTTTATATAATAGCTCTGTACTGATTCCACTACTCTCCCTTTTCCCTTATCGATTTTGCTTAGTTTGTACTTTTGCAAAATAAATATAATGCACTTCATTTTCATCTTGATTTCTTGTAATATGCCATGCATTTGTAGGGTGTGAGCCTGTATTTTATTGGTATCCACAAGCGTATTCATGTTATGAGTAGGTATATACTGTCACTGTTATGATAATTATTTCGAATTATATATTAAGTGACTGTGGGCAGTTGTAGCAAAATACAAACAGTTATCATTACCTATGACCATATCGTAAGACCAGAGAGTAAAACGGAACAGTAGTCTATTTAGGGTATGCCATAAATGTAGTAACAATGTAAATATCTTCAAAGGTGTGACACAATAGAAGTTGATAATTATAATTGAATGTTAAAGAACACCTAGTAGTCAGTTTATTATGGCTTTTATAAACTAAAGGGAAGTAATCAAATATAGGTTTGGCTATTTGGTTGAATCAAAAGCAGCACATTTTGATCACAAAAAAATCAAATCCTGCTACTCCCAAAGGCGGAATTCTTGAAGGATAAGCTCTTTTTTGCTAAAGCCAATGGACGTATTTGAAATGAAGTCATATCAGTAGAGTAAACAGCTAATGGTTAAACTAAGTTAAGAAAAAGATTCTTAGATTATTGGCTCGCGGATCACTACGCGTATGTACATCACATCCGTACTTGCATGCATTAAAGCAAATTACATACGTACATAAACAACTGGCTATAAGGCTATATTATTTTGGTATACCATATCAACACATACGCATATTATCTATCATGATTTTATGTTTATTAGAATCCCGTAGAGTGACAAGACATGTCGAACAGTTTTTGCAATTTATCTGCCAATTTTATTATATGGATACGATACAAGCGTATATTATATCAGCATAGTTTGTCCAGTTTTCATAAGAAATCTGTTTGGCGATTGAAGGTCCTTGAAATGGAATCCACCCAAACACATGATGCATAATTACCAAAATGAACTTAAAGTGAGTGAACTATGTTGTTGTTGTCAAATAATCATCCAGTTTAGTGCTAAGATGATGATGACTCTTTTACAGTGAATGAAACAACCATAAAGTCAGCAATTCTCATCAACCCACATACAATCTATCTGCAAAATCGTTACCTTGCGCATAAATTCATGAATAATGCATATAATTAAAAAAAAGAAATCGATTTACTCCTGACTGATTAAAGAAACTCTTGAAAGAAATTAAAATTGCGAGTCAATAACATCATCGAAATCTGCATAATAATTGTCTCTATTATTATTATGCTTTTTAAGGAGAACACAATGAATGGACGAAATTATGACACTGAAGAAATAATCTGGGATTACGATTGACGCGATAAGCATGAATGAGCATGAACATGCTTTTAATAACAGTACTTAATAATATTATGGTTTTAGCATGAATGAAATAATTTTCCCACACATTTGCTCACAATCAGTCATTCATTCACAAACTGTGTGCTGATTGCTTTATGTGCCACATAATGCATGAACGTCACATACATAGATATTTTAAGGACTGTATTCAATTATGCATAATATCTTAAATTAGCTTCTATAACCATAACTTGTCAAGACAGTCGTCTGTTTTTACTTTTTTATTGATGACTTTGGCTTTGCTGAACTGTTGGCGCTACTGCCTGCGCGGACTGAAATGTCAACATCTTGGCATGTCTTGTAAAAAACTTATTTACAGACTGTAAATTCGAGAGAAGAGAGAGAGATAATAGCACACATAAAAATAATGATGATATGGAAAAGTGGAAGGTGAGGCAATCAAAACGAGAAGACATGTAAAAACTCATTCGCGACCATTTTCTTCTGCTATTAGTCTCATTGTCTCACCATTTCATTACTCAAGACTCAAGTCAGATTCACAATAATAGCTTGCTTTGCTTTGCATATACCTAAAAATATATATATTTTTGTATGCCGCTGGTTTTAATGCGGATCGTGGCAAAGCTGTAATACTAACAGACTGACAATGAGTGTCTTGTGCGTAACTGCAAATTGAAAATGGCTATAGAGGCAGAAGATGACACGACGTCAGATATTATTATAGGTAAAGGGAATGGAATGCTATAAAGGCAAAGCAATTATTTAATAAAGTATGCTAAAAGCACTGAAGTAAGATGTACTTCAACAAAATAAAGGTTAGTGTTGCTGCTGAGCATGGTTACAGTTTTCTTGCAGACCTATCATCTTGTTCTTGCAGTTTTACAGTAAAATTATGAGAACTCGAAAGAAAAAGGGATAATTAAGTAACGCATCCACTTAACTACCTGACCTATGTGAAGAGAATCGTCCACTTATGTGTTAGATGTGTAAATACATCAAGCAAGCATAACGTCAGGAGTACAGTGATATGATAGTATGCTAATAATAAAGGCGAGTATTTTTCAATTCAAGTCGTAAAGTCGAAATGAAATGCCTATTTTTATCCTCATTGTAAGTTTATATTTTCACATATTGCATTATGGATATCTATATGCTAGGATTTAACATTCTTTGGTGAACCAGTTCCGTTTTACACTTTCAGCTAAACTTCACAACAATGCAATGTAATGCCATGGGCTCCATTTCCATATAATATTTTAAGTAAGGTCTCACGATCAGTATTGTTAACATAAGCTTAAATTCATGGACACAGGTACAAAAATGGTGTAAGAAAAATGCATGGAACACACGCCCACTGTAAATACGTACAAAAAGCATATTAAATCACGCATTTTGTTTCTCCCTATTTCAGTAAAGCAACAAAGATCACCAAAACTTTGCGCAAGGGCTCACTATAGCTTAAGAATAGTTTAAAGGGTTACAATATTGCATCCTTCGTAAACAATAATATATCAAATGTACGTCCATATTTACCGGTCTTGGCCAACGAAACCCAAACGCAAGTGCTCGACAGACACAGAGCTAAAGTAGACCAGATTATAAAGGTGAGATCATCGAGCAAAAATTTGTATGTAAAAGCAAGGTCGTCTCAGTTGTCGTCGTCCTCAAGAAGGACGTAGATTACCTTTATAAGCTGACCTTGGATCAAATAGCTTCGGAACTTTCTATTTCCTCAAGAAGACAAAAGTAGCTAAAGTTTTAAAATCAGATTCAAATGAAGAATTTTAGGGAAAATAGCAAATATTGAAATAATGCTTGGTCACGATATTGCCCAAGTATGTCTTGAGCTGTTTGTTTAAATATGCTTGCTTTCTTGCTCTTCAACTTCGGTGGTGGTGGTGCGTTGAAGGAACGCAGACCTTTTAAATCTAGAGAATCTTAAATCCAAAATATGATGGCTTTTAGGTATCTACAATGATAATCGGATTCAAATCTTCTGTGGTTGCATTTCGTTAAAGTAATGTATTATGTTGTAAGAACATCATTGCTTGTAATTTTCACTTTCATTTCATTATGAACCGTAGAACCGTCAACGTACATGGCAATACTCATCAAACTGAACAGAGAAAGTCTCTGAACAAACAATTAATCCTCAAACAACAAAAGAATGTTCTTACATAATAAACCAAGAAGACGGAATCGGAAATAATTTTCGAAGTGGTGATGATTATTAATCACACAGAAATTTCTACGCAAAAGCGCACAATAAAAATGGACGTCTTTTACTACACTTATGCGAAGCCAATGGCATTAAAGTAATTATTTTGTCGTTGTGAGAAGCTGTCATCACCTAAAGGATATAATATTACATTTCTTTCCTCGCCATTCAAAACGAGAAGCATTCTATATCGCCGTAAACATGAATGGTGCTAATTTTTACTGGTTTACCACCAATTCTAAACGTTGTAATGCATTACTACAATGTACTACGCTGTCTATGAAGGAAAAAATGTGGTGTTGTAGAGAGAGAACGTTACAGAGATTTCATGTAATTTTTTATGAACTCATGCAATTTCAATGGTAAAACAAACCACCTAACAGTTGACAGAATGAATGTATGCGTCAAAGTGTAATATAAATTGCATTTTAAATCAATTTATTACACTCAATTTAAAGGCCACCTTCAAACGCTGAGACTGTACAATTCAATTGTTATCCGCGTGGCTGATGAAATAAGCATGCAAGTGTTATGAAAACGGAAATAAAGTTTTTCTACCCTAAAATTTGCGACGATTTTTATGAACTATTGTACGCGAAATAGTCATAATATGCGTACCTTTTAAAGCAATTGGCAGTATAACGCGAAGATAATAGCAACGTTTTGTAAACAATGCATTGCATTTCCGGTGATAGCATAGCGGTGGCTCCCTTTAATAAACGAAAGACTTTTACTTCCAAATGAATTCATTTTTATTCTTTGGTTGGTTGATTTCATCAATAAGTTATTTGAATGAAAGATTGCTTTAAAAATGGTTATTATCATGACTTAACCGAAAAGTTCACGACAGAAAATAGTACCATATATATACGAATAACTAAAATCCAAAAACCAAAATAACTTTTTGCGTCTTGTTTATATGAAAAAGGTAACTTGTAAGAACGCTGTACAATAATTGAGTTCAAATTAATTCGACAAGTGATATGTTTCACTTCAGAATCAATAATTTGAAAAAAAAAACTGAACTGCATTCTGGTAACATAAATTATTCAACTGGTGATGGCTGCTTGACCATTTCCGTAGAAAAAAAGTGAGTCTAAAATGGGATGTAATGGGTCATGAGAGCAAAATAGATGCACACAACAGGGAATTCTACATTTTGATTTATAATGATACAGAAGAAAAATCCACTTACAGAAATCCTGTCAGGTAAGTTTGACTACCCGACTTTCCACTTTTGTCTTACGCTGCTTGCGCTGCTGCCGATGCAGTTGTTGTTGCTGTTGCAGAAAGGGAAATCGCAGAACAAATGTAAACGATCACTGTTGTTGTGTAATATTCATAGCACACTAGCACCTTTAGTTTTCCTAACCTAATTTTCAATCCAATTCCAGGATGACTATATTTATAATCGCGTATGAATTTCAGCACTTATATTTTTTTACCTTTTTCTTTAAAAAGCCCTTCTTCCATGCAGCACAATAGGTACACTAACAGTAAAAAAAATTTACTTGTTGGCAGTGCATACGCAGGCGCATCCCTGACCGTGCGTGGGGCAAAAAAAGGTTGCACTCACTTTTAGCACAACAAATTATAGACTCATCACACAAAAAGCACCAAAATACACAAATTTCTCCTTGTCCTGTAAGTAAGCTCTCCGAATGCAGACATCCATCAAAGGCCTTGTAATTTTTCCAGCACGATTACTTTTACAAGTAAAGCGAATGAACACACACAATCACGTATAAAAAGACGCAGGGATGATACTCCTCACGTTTCTACGAAAATCATATTATATTTATGGTCAAAGTGAAAATCCCCGTGTTTTTGTGCTCTCTCTCTCGCACATGCAGTATGATAATTTTGTACACTTTACATATCTTTGAAATCTATTTTCAGTAGAGTGACCACACGAGGAACAAAAATGTACATAACTTATCTTTAGCACCTCTACATTATGCACTAGTTATTTTGTGAATGATAATAGGACCTTTGAAATGATTAATATTAGAATGATCCCGTCCACGTCTTTTCTAGCACTGCTAACAATGTGAAGTTGTTGTGGCTTCCCATTATTCCATGTATAAAGTGACAAAAATAAGGTGGATGTATGACAAGAAGAAGGAAAGGGATGATGACGGTACGCAAAGAAATTCCCCAGGAATTTTGTGCATTTATCAAGTCCTGTGTGTTTAGTGTCTATCTATCTGGTACCTGTCTGCCTGTTGAATGTGGTTGCTGTAAAGTACTTCATCCGTACAACAAACGTACGTAGCTCTCTGCCTTCTTTCAACTATCTGCAAAACGCATAAAACTAACCAACAATCCAATCCAACTGCAACGAAAAGCATACTCATATAAGCAACAATAACAAAAACAGAAAGTCCCAATCCCTAGATATGCATTGTGCACAACAATCATTTTCTTCTTGGTAGTAGAGAGTGACTCCAAAACGAGCATAGGTCTTCAAGAAGCAAAAAGGCCTGAGTGGAGGAGAGTCTGATGTGTAGGTAGACTGCATAACAGTAATACCTACCTGCAATCAACTAGCACGAAGCACAAAGCAAAGTCATTATATTTTTCAAATTCATGCATACGCACACTTGATAATAGTTCGTTATATTATCCACCTTCTTCTTGCAAAGGTAAATTGTTTGCAGCCACACGTATAATTTCATATATATTTACCTGTATAGCAGCGTATGTGCATTCTGCATACAAATATAAAATATGAAATGCATTCTTCCTTTTCGCCACCACTGACAATTTTAAGACTGTATACGTGTTTTTGAAGGGAGTAATATAATATTATAGCAACTTTCTTGCTGCATCTCTATAATAGTCTGTAGAGAATAAAACGTCTTGTCTTGAGAATAAAAAAAATCTATTGCGCTGAGAACTGACGAGTATGGGAATCAAAATCGTCTACCTGTATAATATGGACTGACTTAAGGGAGCTGCTGGCCGTAACTCTGTCAGACATAATTCACTAACCACTCAACTCCAATGACTTACATTAGTCATCATATATCACCATCATAATAATTTTTCAATGTAAGGTATTGTGTATATAGGGGGACTTACTCCAAAGTATGTATGCATAAAACTAAAACAATAAAAGTATTTTACTTTACAGGCACCTGCGCACGTTTCGCTTTCAATGAAGTCCGCTCCTCGTCTCGACATGGCTTGCATATTGTCTTGTGTGTGAAACTTGAATTGAAAATGTAAGGGGTTGAATATCGGAGGAATGCATATACGCAGAATATTCACGGTGTATGATATCTATTAATGCCACATTACATTCGTATTCGAAGTAGTCTAACGATGATTATGATCGTTACAAATGTGTACAATTGCACATTCACTCACATTTTCGGCATCATGAAGTAGAACTACAAGCGTATATGAGTCTTAATTCTGGGCAACAGAATGATGTATGAAAAATTGAAAATTGTAAAGCAACAATAATGGTACGGTGCTCGCAGTACCGTCTAATGAAGCTCTTCTTGTCTAATGTTCCACCAAATAAAAAGTATACACACTTCTTATCCAATCCAACAAGCATGCGAAGTAGCAGGATTGCATCTAGTTCATTGTGCACAATGCACTTGAACAATTAAACTATCGGGGCAGTTTAGAACTAAATGGAAGCATGAATTAATATTACAGTGTCCTTCCTCGTCTTTTAATTTACATGAATACTTTACAAAATGTTCTAACTTAGAATCGTGTTAAATTGGGAGCATACGTATCTTTCTCTACTTTCCACTTAAACTGGACTTCTTTCATCTTTGGTCTTTATCGAATTATGTAGAAGATGAACAGTGGAATAAATAAGAAAACAATGAATACTAAATAATATCATCAGAAAATATGATCACGTTGGATGTTTCAAACAAATGTGACAAGCCAAGGTGCATAATGTGAAGTGATGAACTAAATATTTTTTGCGCTAATCCAGAATATCCCTTAGCACGATATTGCAACAAATGCTTATGAATTTTAATTTCTAATAATGTTTTAATGATCTCGTTTTATTGTTCTGAAAAGAATTTTCATTTGTCACATCTTGCCCCAAAAAGTTGCTCTTTAGAACTACCATCTATTTCCATCACAGAATTTTAGAAACCGTGCAAAGATAATCAGAAGCATGAAATGAACTTGAAAGTCAATGCTACACTGGATAATTTTTGTGCTTCCAGATGCATTATCAAATGGGGGTGTATGGAACATGATAAAAATTTAACCACCTATAGATATTATGTATGTCAGTACCAATTTCATTATTTGACCGAGATTACATACATAGCGCCGCGGGTTGCCTGAAGAATGCGTATTTTTTTGTATGAAGTTGTTAGTTGAACTTGGTATGACTTGACAAAACAGCGACGACAATAAACAATAAGCCTTAGCGCCGCATCTCCATTGTATACATTTCTACTATCAAACGCTTTATTTCTTTCAAAAAACGATTTTTTTCTTTTGTTTGGCATTTTACCAGAGTTTAATCCATTCATCACAGTTGATACACATTTGTACCATACATCACTTCCATAATGGAATCATACATAACCGAAACTAGACATAAGACAAGAAAAGTTTTTTATAACAGGTAATGAGAAAGAATCATGCTCCTGCAAGTGTAGCTTGATTTTTAAAAGTAAATAAAAAAGATGATAAATAAGATTAGCAAGACGGAAGTAAAGAAATAGTCAAGTTTCATTTCGAAAAAGAAAAGAATTGGCAATTTTATTACTATCATAGCATTATTAATTCAGTTTAAAGTCGGCGTAGCGCACAATTACTTACTACTTCTGGATTATACTTAATTAATAATATATTTACTCATACGCAATCAGAAAAATAGCATTCACGCAGTATCGCAAACAAATCTCTTATCAGTCCAAAACCGTCCACAACATCCTTATTCCAGCTTCTCGATCCCATCCACATCATCTCATCTGTAATCAAGTTACGCAATCAATCAATCATCACCATTCACATTCATACAGTCATATCACATACTTATTACTTTCTAGACTCTCACTCTCGGGCATTCAAGAGAAAAATAGAAAAAGTCATTTGTATATCACAATTGTACAGTCATAATAGCTGATAAGTCATTTACGTAATATTAAAGAATTTATCAACGTCTCTGGCTTCGTAAAAATTGGAGCAATCATCACAAGTTTCATGTATCTTAAAGTACTAAAGTAAATATCACAGTTGAAAAGTCAGTTTAATTGTGAGAACCCAGCTCATCAATTATTAAAGTCTCCATCTCTGTTGAAATGGAAAGGAAGAAGGACTAGATACGCAATTTCTATATAAAACAGTTCGTAACAAGCTTTGAAAGCTGTGAGCAATTTATGTTTTGACAAAATGGTTCTCTCGTCATGACGTATTATTCGTTTGTATTGACGACTGCCCATCTCTGCTCATCTGATAGACACCTGTCAACTACTGGCAAGCTTACCAACTAGCAGCAGCGGACGTTTGATTCTTCAGTTTTCGCATTTCTTTCGTAGCCCACGTGGACAGCATTTTAGTTTTTCCAGTTTTGGAGCGCCTACCTTGCGTTAGCAATTCATTTACAATTTCGTTATCTATTAATTGCAAAATCACGGCTCCATAGCCAACCAAGAGATCACTGTAATTTACAACAAACATCAGGTTAACCATATACGAAGACATAATGATGGAATCGACCGCGACCACTTTTATTGAAATTCAAAAAATAAAATAAAATATTGCATTACCCGATGAGACCTGCGCATGCCGCTATATTTCCATCAGACTTTTCCACATCCTTCGATATTTCACAAATGAATTGAACAATGTGAGGCAAGTGAGGCTGGATCAATGCCAAATCAGGAGTTACTGGGCCACCAGGAAATCCAGCAGCTGCCGCATCGCCACGTAAGCCCTGAACAATTCCGGTATACGCTTCTAGGACGCCTTCCCGGAGTTCACAGAGATAGTCAATCATTTCGTAGTCGTTCTGATCATAAAAATACAAAGTATTGGAAACAAATGTTACACCGTTAATTCACTAAATTGGAAAGATGACTAATGACTAATAGACAAAAAATGGGTTAAGCTAAATAGCATAATATGCTTACCCTATCAACTTGGGCCTGCGATGCTTGTGACAATGTTTGCAATACAACTTCCAGGTACTTTTTAAATTCGGTTCCAATTGCTAGAGCCACATCTCCTAGCACAGATAAAATCTGAGGCTTCACAGAACGGTGAACGTTGCCATTCTGCAAGAAAGCATGATCATAAAAACTCTATGTTAGGGGATCTTTGATAAACACGACATATCACTGAAATAGAATTAGCTTACCGATAAGTTTTGTAGAAGAAGAGACATGATATCATCGCAATATGGAACTGATTTACTTCCTAGCGCGCGGCATATATCACCGCTAACTCCCACAGCAGCCGAACAGACCTGCCATATGTGCAAATGTATGTTAGAAAATTTAAACTGAATTATATGCCAGGTATCCAATACCTTTCAATCTCAAATACAGCACTATACAGATATTCAACTCTAGTGCGTTGAATAACTCCATTTCTGTAAAATAATGAGATTGAAACTTTCAATTTGATAGGTCATTACAGGTATTTGTACGGACAGCACATCCAACTTACCGTGTGCTCAGTAATATTTTGTAAGCCAGCCATAAGGAAAGGTCTAAACGAGTCCATATATTTGATGAACCCGTCACCCATAACTTCCGTTAAGGTGGAAATAGCCATAAGTGCATCCTCCTGTACACCTCCTGAGCGACCTCCTGGACCATTCAACATTTGTAGCAATGCATCCATAACAGCATCGGATATGTTAGGAGCATCTTGTGGGGTTACTTTACGCAGAACGCTTTGTAAAGTTGCACAGAGAGAACTCTGTAACTCGTTGTATTGAGTTCTATCTGAGCCACTGGCTTGATTCTCAATCATGAGAACGGTTCGTAACCGTTGGAGGATTATAAGTGTGGTGTGCTGTACAGTTTCATAGCAGTCACGGGGAGAATTCTTGATCATTTCCATTAAAGCTTCGTAAGCTGCAGGACGGAGGTTTGCCTTCAAAAAGAAAAAAAAAACATTAATTTACAATTTCATCAGTATATTATTATTTTCATAAAGCTAGTCATGATTACTCTAAGAATGAACACAAAATCATTGTACAATTACCTGATTTCCATCAGGACGATCCGTAGTATTAAGCAGCTTGTCGACAATTGGTCGGAAAAATTGAGACAAACAGTATGTATCCGGTTCCTTATTATCATCATTTCGGCCTTCGGACGCTGATTCATATGCAGCTTCTGCTAAACTACTCAGGGCCCAACAGGCATTTGCAGCAACTCGTGGTTCAGCTGCTAATGCAGCCACCAAAGCTTCTAATAAATGTGGTAGATGAGCAGGATTTAGAGCAGCGTCGGAGACAACTTCGCAAATCCTTCCCAACGCCCATGCGGTAGTATCCCGAACAGCAACGTTTTCATCTTTCATTAAGGCGATCAGCGTTTGTAACGCGTTTTCCGCAAGAGGCTTCATTGTAACAGGATCAGGACCTACAAAAGAAAAAGTTTACCAAAAATGAAATATATAACCCTCGCCAATTTACGGAATTCGAATCAGTAAATTGAGATTACGAACCTTCCATTATACAGCCAAACGCCATTACTGCTGCTTCACGGAACCTCCAGTTTTCTTGTTTAATATTAGACTGTACAAATGGAATAACGTGCTGGATTACATCTTCTTCACAACAGTTGGCCAGCAGCATCAGACAAACTCCTGCAGCTTTGCACGGATTCCAATCGTCGTCATCATCTTGGAGTTCCTGTGTAGCAAATTAATATAATTATAATAGAAGAGAGAGTAATGATTATGAGAAATATTTCTGAGTGCTGCTAGGATTTTAGATAGTTTATCTATGTACAATATTACCTGTTTTGTCAATGTCTGAATAATTACAGGTACAAGGTACTGAAGAGCACCTTTAGCATAAAACCTGGATGTTCTTTGTGGCGGTCTGCCCATTTCAGCAGCTTCACTTGCTTCAATGGCAAGATCTACTTCTTCATCACAAACAGTTGACCAAAATTCGATACCCTGAAGTGCCACTTCATCAACCTCTGATCGCATTGACTCCATTGTAATGGCAAACAGTGCTTGATTCATGTAAAATTCCATGTGCTGGTAATAAAGAGACATGATCTTAACTAAGCACTGTAGTGCTGCAACCTGAACTTGAGTGTCTTGAACTTGGGTGGCTTCGCAAACTACTTGCATGATATAATGCCTCTCAGCCTGTAAAAGAACGTAAAGTAATTAATTAATGCAAATTCTAAAAACACGGGTATGAAGAAATGACACAGCACAATTAACGAATTACTAGACATACCTCAGTATCAAAATTTGTTTTTGTAAACTCTAAAGAGTTTAATAGAGCATTTGTTGCTGCTAAACGAACACGGTTTGATGGCTCATCTCGTTTCATTCCATGGACAATAGCCGTTAGAATTTGATTACTCTGTCCGACCAACACCTCTGGTTCCTATAAAATAAGTAAAATGAAACGCAAACATGAGTAAAGATTAAATATTACAATTAGAGAATTATAATATTGATTAACATTACAATGTCAGCGCAGATGTATCCGATCGCTTCCAGGGAGGCCTCCTTGAGAAGTTCCGATGACGGATGGGTTCCACTGTGGCCAGTGACGTTACCAACTAATATAGGAATGACGTCGGCCCATTGATTATGAGGCAATTCAATAACTGCTATGTAGGCAACACATTGAGCTGCTGAGCTTGGTCGGGTAGTTTCGGTTCCTAATGCTCCTAAAACCTATTTGTTAAATAAAATAGGTATAATAAAAATCATCATCAATCCATCACAACACGGAACATTTTTCTACATTATGAAGAAGGTTACATAATATGTGGTTTGTGTTCACTTTGAAACTTACATTCTTTTTCACATAAACTCTAATATCTTCCGGGAGCATCAGCCATCTCTGTTGGTGCTGCCCTTTAACGTTTTGATCCTTTGAAGTTAATAAATTTTTTAGCTGAAGGCCAGAGGCCATTCGTGCAACAGGACTGTGACCGCATTGGGCCAAAACTTCTGACAGACTCTTGATATATTGTGGCTAGAAAATTCCAAAATAAGCAACAATTAAATATACATCATAACAAAAACCATATACAATATAATCAAGTTTAAAACGTACAATATACAACAATATAAATGCAGCTTAACAATATATGTACTTACAAAGTTGGAAACAGCGGCCTGTTCCAAATATTGAAGGGCACTGGTGAGTTCATTTTGATCTACATAACAATTAAAAAACAAACAAAAGCATTAGCCAACAAATTCCACACATTCTCCCATGCCACTACAACAATTGTGATTATCAACAACTCTCCAACAATAATGTCAACTCGCAACAATCACAAAGAACGTTGCCGACTTTATTCCTCTCCCTCCACCATCCCCAAAAACCACTGCTTTAAACTTTTACATATATCATTATTATCAACTTACCCGGTGAAACAGTTTTCTCCAGGATCTGAACAAGCATAACGGTCGTGTTGTCCGTGGAATTCATTGTTCCTACTTAATTATAACTACTACTGACTCTACTAAAAAACACTAAAAACTCCTATCTCTCTCGCTCTATAAAGATACAAAAACTGGGACTTATCAGGACACCGACACCACCACACCTGATACAAGTAGCAGCGGTAGCACTAACCACTACAAAAACATTTACCACCACTACTCTAATAAAAAGCGACACCAATAATCAAATTTATTGGCAGTTTTACTAAAAAATATATATTATATAGGCTTAAAATATTCCCGATTTCTCTGATTGCCAATTTCCGTTTATTTCTCTGTTCTGTTCTCTTTCTCTTCAGCCCTCTCTTAAAATTTCAATAAGCCCTATATATAAAAAAATGTACACTACTTTTAATATTTCCCTAAAAACATGTATTACAAGTCACACGTAAAAATGGAATGATAAATACTGATCGCCGCCGACGAGAGAAATTGTAACGAGCGAGCACACAGCGCTGCTTTTTTTGCCAGTAGTGTGTAGTAAGTAGTAAGTTAAGCTTAGTAACTTAGTCTATCTCTCTAGCTAAAAGCTATTAAGGAAAAAAACTTATAATATTAAAGATTGACTTGTAAAAGGAACGAACAAACGAACAAACTCCTCTCAAACGTCTTGTGTTAAACTTTTAACCAGCGAGCGAAGTAAGGAAACGAGGGAACATGGACATGACTCTGTTCACTCTTTTTTCGTGTGTGTGCGAGACAGGCAGGCAGAGTGAGAGAAGATGTGATACGAGTTGTTATAATAAAGAAAAAAAACGATGGAAATGGATTTCTTCTTATTGTATTGTGCACGCAAAATTTTACTGTCTTTTGCTTTCTTCTTTCTTCCCTATTGCTATTCTACGTCTTCTTTCTTCTTCTGATTTTGTGGGTAGAGTAGAATGAGTGGATGATAGAGAGCAGGCGAGTAGCAAGCAAGATAGATGGATAGATTATGTGAATGTGGATAAAAAAACGGCAGCACTGAGCAGCGTTGAGAGCGTTTTCGTTCGTTGCTAAACTGCTTTAATAACACTCACCACACTACCCAGAATACCGATACATGCTATAATACTAAACACAGGAGTCCATAGAGCTTAAGTTTTTTTATTATCTCGTGTCGTTTTTACTACTACGTGCATGGCATATTATAACATCTTTTTTAGGCGCTTATATAACAAAAAATAATAATAAATTTCATTCAATAGTATGTGTAGTAAGTTAGTAAGTATCATCATTCATCCGTCAGTCAGTCATTATCACCAGAAATCCATAAATACTTAATAAGACAAAGCCATTGTTTAAAACGTTCTTTTTTGGCTAATGATCATTTTATGTGTAGTGTGTATCATGCCATCATGCGTTGTCGTCCTCCGGTTTATTGTATTTCGTAAGAAAAGCTTCTTCTAATTCTAATTTCCCAGCCAGCTAATCCTTGAAAAATGTAGTGGACAAATGGAAGGAGCAACAGCAGCGCTACATGTTTCCCGAAACTACTTTTTATTATTACGCTAGCAAGCTTAGTAAGCACTATTTAAGCAAGCACACTCTCTTCTGATAATAAAAAAAGTAGAGAACCACTTGAGTCGCTTTTTTACTATCCCTGTGATGCATCTTTGTGCTGTTTTTGAAGCGTTGCGAGGATATAGAGCACACTATTTGGTGGAGGAAGAGAACAAGAGAGACATGATCGTACCGAACCGGCTCCTCCAATCCAATTGGCGTCCACCTACAAGCGAACCCGCTACCCCTTGAACAGGTTGCACTCGATGAGGCGTCTCACGTTGCCCATCAGCGTGACTCAAGCGTGAGTTGTGGTGTGGATTGAGGGTGAACAAAGAGCTGCTGAACGTTATCTGTGAATCTTGAAGGTTGAATCTAAAATGACTCAAAATGACGTTTTGTTTTGTCGTTTTTTGGGGAACGATTAGTAAACAAGATTACGGTAATATTATGACCTAAACTTCTTATATTGACTTGTAGCGCATACCTGTAGTCAGTAGTAGTAGTGCCATTTCAGTTTATATGAAGGCATGTTGCTTTTTTTGCAAAAAATATGTGTTGCATTCATATTAGTAGGTATGTATATTTTGTGAAGTAATCGGAAGGTTCATACTGTTAGTCGACAAGGAAAATTTCGTCTCTTGACATTGAACCTACTGCTGTAACGAAATCTCATGGCACAAGTTACGGATACTAATGTATTTGTGCAAAATTGTGAATCTGCGGATGCATTAAATAATTTCAAGGATGAAGGATGTTGATTCCAACTCGTTGAGTCGACGACATCCTTTACGATTTGACGCATTGATTTTTACAAAAAAAATATTGTAGAAATAGCTTTATTTAAGTTAGTAAACAAAGACTAGTATGGAGGTATTTATTAAGAGCAATAAACTAGCAAAAGTCAAGGCAAGGGGCTACCTGAGACTGCATTGTGCAGACAGTTTTTCGCCGCCCGACCGCTTTACTGGAACTTTGACAAGGACAAGGTTATAAAGACAAATGACAAGCTATAATGCTTATCAACATCATTTAAGGTGACTGACCTGCTCAACACTCAACAGCACCACGTGCCAAGTTCTATGCTTACTAATTTCTATGCTTAAAATTGGTTGTCGTGCTGTTGCTAAATATTAAGCTGAAAATTGCGAGTCTCATACCGAATTGATTTCACCTTTTCATAATGCATTATCATTCATACGTAAACTCTGCAAAGTCTCTGTACAACTTTACTACAATCAAGGCATGTTCTTCTATGATACTATTAGTTTAATGAAAGTAGACGAGTATTTTCGTTCAGTAGTTTAATTTGTTACCTTTACCTACCTTTAACTTGTGCTTGGTAGCGCTCCTCTTTCTTCTTTGCAATTGCATAGGCAACCAAGACCTCTATGTAACCCCACAGCAAAATCACCATGGTGATTTTGAACGTCCACTTTCCGTGCGATGTTGACCCAATTTTCCATCTTGTAGTTTAAAGTATAAGAGGGGTACATGGGATAAGATCGAAGAAATAATTTGATTGTAGATTTGGTGTTGATAATGACGACAAATTATGAAACTTGTAATTACTAAAATGTTCAAAATTATGAAAATCTGATTTGCTCGAAAATGAGAGTTGATTGAAGTTTCATATTTTTGGGCAACCTTTATGGATTTTGTTTCCATATGGCATTTGAGCTTTTGCTTTTACTTAGGTTGAATAATGACCATCTTCAAACCTGACCTTTTCAACTTTATTTCGAGCATAAGGTTAGGGACTTTTCATCTTTCATTGGTTTTTTAACGAATGTAAACGGTAATATGCTTCTCTTAGTCACATCGCACACCGCAACAATAAATCACATCAAATTATTCTAAAGATGCGAAAATGAGGATGACAATTTAGTATGCTCATGGAAAAGAAAAATATGAACGAATATTTCGATGCCGATGCAACTATGATTTTAAATCTAATTGAATGAAACAAACATTTTGATGAGAATGACACTCTTTGATATCTGAAAACATTACGCTTCGTTTATTCTGTCCTTACTTACAAATACATAATACAGAAGTGTTTTCAATATTCTAATAAGGGCTCCTTGTTTCATACGTACGATTTCTAATAATAATACAATATTTTCACTGTACATAATATTCATCAAATTTCGTGATCATATATAAATACCTAACAATGACTTAATACTAACTTGATCAGTATTAAAAATTGTTCCTCTCTATTGACAGGAAACTATATAGAATAACAAAAAAAACACAGAAAACAATTTCATCATGATTAAATTATTTGTAGTAATAAAATTTAACATTATACACTTAAAATTACATAATATGCTGCTGATGTATTATGCGAAGGTGAACCAGGCGCTTCCACTATCATACTTTTATGCAATATTTTGTTTTGATTATGCTGTTACAACTAGATCTAGATACATAATATTATAGACTACATGTAGTTGATTTTAACAATAATAACAATGAAGATCATTGATAATAAGTTATAAAAGTGCACTGCTCAAGAATTCACAATAAGAAACATCTCTTGTGTCACGTTATGTATATAGTACTAAATGTCCCTTAAGTAATTTATATCCACTATAGTTATTTTTGTAAATTACAATATATTACAAAACAAGTTATACACACACCATATTAGTTTTAAGTATAATGAATTTTTTATAGATCTATGGTTTAAAATTCGCCGAACACAAAGATGGAAAATCAAAAGTATGCCGCATACTTTTCATTTTCAACAGTCCACTTTTGGGACTATAAAAGTTTAATCGTCATGATTCATGAATGGAACTTTCATTATGCCATCAAAATACACGTGATTTTTTCACACGGTATCAGCCAGTTAGTTCTTCCTTAATACTACCATCATGTTAGATTTATCTTCGAATAACAACCTTTTGTACGCATTAAATGCATGTCAGTGTTCGAAAAGAATACAGTTTATACGTATATCACGTTACGCAATTTCTAAAAAAATTATCATTATGATTTTGTTTTTTTAATCAATAGCAAACAAACAATCTCTTGCCTCCTTAATCAAGTTTTAAAAATTAGCTTTCATTTTAATTCATTTTGGATCTCATCCCTACTTTCAAAAAATTACAAGTTATAGATATTTTTGTTTTATAATATACAGTACATAGTATTTTTACCCTTATTGTACGTAGTGTCACGTTAGAAAATTATCAAAGCCTTTACACTTGTTCGTATATATTTTCTTCCGACCCACTGATTTATGTATTTCTAACATTACTACCTAAACACAAAATGTATAACATTCATCTAATAAATGCAATCATCCTGAGAGCCCAACACTAAATCTACAACGTCTCATACGTTACGTATAATGTGTTCTCAGGTAGGCCAGTAGAATTTTTCGATCAAATGCATTTCTTTTCATATTTATCATACCAAAACAATCTACAATTTACTTTTCATCAAGGTCCCTTTCCCTCATTTTGCTAACTGCTTCCTCCAGACGACTTGAACGAGCAGAACTCCTCGTTGTTCTTCCTGATTCTCTCATCGGTAGCATTGGCTCTTCTTTAGCTAATCGCTCCTTCTTCTTCACCATGAGTAGTTGACGCTCGGCAGCGGTCAACCCTTTATGGGAATCCCCTCCTCCACCTAATAAATCTCTTTCTCGCATTCGTTCTCGCTTTTCCCGCCTGGTTTCCATCTTTTGCTGAGCCATTTCCTTTTCTAATTCACTACTCTCTGAAATAAAAAGATCAATAAAAATTATTTCATTTGAACAATTAAAAAAACGACTTTATCATTTAACTGCGAGCGAAGCGGAAATTTTGGTTACCTTTAAGGATGACACGCTCGGCATTTTCTCCTGGACAGTCATCGTCGGGTAGATCATCCATATGATTTCCCATAAGGCTTTTCAAACTTTCATCGTCAGAATCTTCCTGATTTGCAAACTGCGATGCCAGGGGTAATCCCAACAATGATGGTGGTGGTTGCGATGCAGCACCTGGAGATTGTTGACCCTTATTGCTTCTTTGAGCTTGAGCTGCTGCGAGACTTTCAGCGAAATCTTTCTTTGAAACTGATGGAATATTGAGACCTGGGAGGTTAGCTAATGCCGCAGCAGCGGCGGCGGCCGATGAGGATGACTGACCACCACCGTGACCACTTCCTGATTTCCCTTGTGAACCTTTCTTACTGTTGGACCCAGAAAGGCCATTTACTAGGGAGCTCTGTCCTAGATTTCCAAAAGCTGGGTTTGACATACCAGCTCCAAATGGAAGTGTTCCTAGCCCTAACGGATTGTACATTAAACTAGGATTTGGAAACAGGAAGGGTAAAGCGTTTGAAAGCATGTTTTGAGATGCTGCTGCAGCAGCCGCCGCGGAAGCAGATGATGACTTTTTGTTCTTGTCGTCTTTCTTGGAGGATGAAGTGGTTGTGGGTGTTGAAGCATGTGACATGGATGGTTGATGTGAGTTGTCTTTACTTGAGTTTTCCCTGTCCCTGTCCCGATCCCCCCTGTCTCTGTCCCTGGAGGAGGAATTGTCCCTGCCACCACTTCCTTTCTCGTTGTTAGATCCCTGCATTCCCTGTAAATCAGAGCCGAGACCAAGTCCAGGTAGACCAAAGCCAAAGAGTGGATTGGATAGCCCTAAGCTACTAAGATTGCCTAAAGAGCTAAGATTTCCCAAGGAGCCCAAGTTTCCGAGAGAGCCTAGTCCGCCAAATGGCATAAACAATGGATTTTTTGGATCGATTGAACCCAATGGAAGATTTGCCAGGAGATTCGGATTTAACGATGAAAGACCTAGAGCCGCAGTATAAAAATTATATATTAAGTGTTGAACAAATATAACAATCATTGCAAGTAATTATTTATAAACCAGTTGCTAACCTGGAAGAGAGGAAAATGCGCCGAGATTCGAATATGCATTAGCACTAGAGGTTGGTACGGTGTTCCCACTACTCGATGCAGTTGTTACTGGAGGACTAGTTAGCAGTGGTGGTCTCCCAGGACCTTTCTTCTTTTCCCCAGAGAGCCGTCGTTGTAAATCTGTTGGAAGATTCCCCTTTTCCTTCACCAATTCTGCCCACCTTGGATCAACGTCGTACATAGGGTTTTCCAGGAGCCATTGACCTAAATGTTTCAACTGCGGCGCCTTGGGTCCCGTAATCTACAAATATACAAAAGAAAAGTCAATTTTGATTTAATTAGAAAATGTGCATCGTCAAATGCACCAAGAATTTTTTAAGGGATTTACCTTCTTTCCGTTAACACGATGAATCACAGTTACATTCTCATCTCCATTCAATTTGTTCCAATCCAAGAGCAAAGGATCCACCCTTGGCCGCCTTCGACGCCTGCCGTCCATAAAATCAGGACTAGGTGGTCTTTCAGGCGTCAAATTTGCATGTTCAGCGAGCCATTTGTTGACCTTTGCATCTTGGGAAAACAAATCAAACTTTGGAACAGCCATTTCCGCTAGTTTACTCAAATCGTACTTTGGAATTTCCGATAGATGAGACCCATGCTGTTGTGAGCTCTGTCCCTGTCCTCTTCCGCTTTGGTCTTTCTTTCCTCCGGACATGTTGCTTTGCGCAGATGTAGCAGCAGCAAGATTGGCGCTGGCTTGAGCGAGTTTAGTCAATTCTTTCAAATCAGTTCCTGCGTTCTTAAAGAGAGATAGAGTTGCGCTCAGGAGCGGGTTGTTTAGCAAGTTTTGCATGCTTTGATGAGCGTCCTTGGATGCGGAATGCGATGAAAGTCCAGAAGCAGAAGACGTTGGAGTGGCGAATAAACTAGCCAAAGCAGAAGTGGCAGCGTTGTTACTCATGTTGCTAGAACGCTTTTGAGAAGACGGTGACTGGAATGGACTGCCAGCCAGGTTGAGTCCCATGTGATGATCGCGATCACGGTCACGCTGCTCACGTTCTCGATCCCGATCCCGATGATGGTCACGGGACGTGGCAGGAGAGCGCATATTCTGAGGCACTGATTGATGTTGACCTTTTGGTGAAGGTGCTGGTGGAGCAAAAACATTTTGTCCTTTAGCAGCAGAAAGTCCCAACACAATCTCATCCAGTTTCTTTCTTTTCTTATCCTTCCCTAAGGCCAACGGCATAGATTGTTCTTGCTCTGGAGGTTCGTTGGGCTCGCCGAGCTAGACAAATAATACATTTATTAATCATCAACGTTCTTCAAATCATAATATTTTCCTCAGAAATATCTTTTGGACTATATGTACCTTTCGTTTCCTTAACTTGTCCAGCATGTTTTCCAGTTTTGATTGCTTTTTACCACCGAAGGATAGATCAAACTCCCTCTCAGGACTAGAAAGCTTCTGGAAATGAGACCTTGGTGTTTCCTTCGTACGTCTAGAAAGCAATGCCATAAGCGAACTTTACAAACAATTATATTTTTCTTGTTCTGAACCATTTATATTTTATATTTTTGTATATTAATGTGAAACTTACGAAGGTCCCGACAAATCCATTGGTGCTGAGCTGATGCTAAGTTGACTTTGAGCAGAAGAGGACCCACGTTTCTTAGAATGGTCTGGTGAAGCCGACGGAAGTGATACAGGAGTAACGGTTACATTGTTCAATGCAGGAGATGTAAGAGTCACAGGTGTAACGGTGACGCTACTTAAAGATGACAATGCTGACATAGCAGCTGCAGCCACAGAACTTGACGGGGATGATTTCACACTAAGATCCAAAGATGATGATTGTGATTGAGGTGGTGGTGGAGGGGGTTGAAAATTCGGGGATCCACGGTGAGCTGGTGAATTCGACCTCCTTGACTGTTGTGTAGCCGCGCGTAAAAGTGATGGTGGTGGAGGAAGATGTTGGTGCGCTGGAGGAGGTGGCTGGAATTTTCCGGATGACGAAAACTTTCCAGACATCGAGCCCTTCTGTCGCTTCTCAGGAACAGCTTCCAGTGGTGGAAGGGGCGGCAGGTCAAGTTTCTCGGACAAACTAGACAGTGCATGGCTTAAGCTACTTGAAGTATTAGACATCCCCCTGTCTTTCCGTAGAGCATTGCTCAGTGCGCTGCCACGCGATGAATTGTTAGAACTCACAGGCGGTGGTGGGGGAAGTGGCTGCTGAGGCATACCCTTGGAACCATGCACATTGTTATTTAACAAAGCTTGTAACTTGGCTCGTTCCGTTTCCACATCTATAGCAATACGCCGCTTTCGTCCCCGACGGCTTCCAGTACTGACTACAGGCGGTGGAGGAGGAACATTGACCACCGGAGGAGGTGGGGGCGGTAAATTTACTGGAGGTGGAGGGGGAGGAAGGTTGCTCATAGGTTTTGGTGTAGGTAATGACATAATAAGATCTTCTGTTGGCGCCAAGTCTGAACCCTCAGATACTGATGTTGGGGCTTCCCTTAGAGGTGGAGGGGGAACTTCTGGCGTTGAACTATTGAAGTCGAAAATGTCAGTCACGCCTGCCGAGCTAAAGAATTTTGATACAGGCCATTCGTTCTTCTCAACGGCATGTACAATATGCTCCAATCGTATTTGAATTGCCCTATCTCGTGGCCAGCGAATCGGATTCATCTGGTTCAGTAAACCATAACTTTCGCTATTGACCCCGTCTGACACAAGACCCGGTGTCATTGGATCAGAGTACATTGACTTTGGTTTTAAGGATGACAAAAAGTCTTCCGAGTTGACCGGAATTAGTGGCGGAATAGGTGGTGGACCAGAAGGCACTGGAGCGGTTGTTAGTGGTGGTGGAGGTGGCGGTAACAATGTATCAGCCATAGAGAACTTTTGTTGGCTTCCCTTCACTTGGACTTCAACCTTGTTCATTTTATCAGCGGGAAGTTTTAAGGTGATTCTCAGTTCATCCTTTACCTCCACAGTAACCTCCTTCATTTCCGACTCCGACGATGACTTTTCGGGTTCAGGGGCCTTCACCGGTTCCACGATGGGTACAGGCTTTTCTTTCTCGTTTTCAATACTCGCTGCATCCTTTACTGGCTTTTTATCTTCAGGTTCTGCGTCTACAGGTTTAAGAACTTCCTCGATCTTCTCAATGTCATTGATTTTCTCCGTCTTATCCTTACTATCTGGTTCTCTCGGATCTGATTTCTCTTCTTTAATAGGGGTCGGCTTCTCTTTCCCTTCAACTTCGTCTTTCTCGTCTTCTCTCTTTTTCTCTTCGGTGGAAGGAGCATCAGCAGACAAGTTAACGACATCACCAGACTCACCGTCCTTCTTTGCAGGTTCTTCATCAGCCTCGACGGGTTCTTGTTTGATCTTTACAGATGAGGTATCTGATGGTGCAACTTCAGCCCCATCTACTTGCATCGCTTCAATGTCCTTCTCTTTCTCCTTTTCTTTCAGTGCTTCTTCCTCCACTTTCTCCTCGCTGGGTTTGTCTTCTTTAGTTTCTTCATTTTTGCCATCCTCTAATGACGTTTCTTTTGCTTTATCGTCCTTATCTTTTGGAAGTTCATCTGGTTTAGCTGAGTCATCGGAAGCTTTGGACGTTTCAGTACTTTCGTCCTTGGATTTTTCAGGAGTTTCTTCCTTGGACTTTTCAGCGCTTTCTTCCTTGCACTCATCAGTACTTTCCTCCTTGGCCTTTTCAACACTTTCTTCGTTGGAAGGTTCAGACGAAACTTCCTTTTCCTTCCCAGATGCAGCTTCAGATTCAGCTTCTTTTAGTTTGTTTGCCTCTACACGTTCCTTTTTGATATCTTCTATTTCAATATCCAGCATGTCCGGCTTCAATCGCTTCAACGGAGGTGGCTCCATTTCCATTTTTTCCATTTTCTCCAGTTGCAACTTCTTTTCTTCCTGTAGTTGTTTGTACCTTTGTTTCTCTGCTTGGTCGAGGAGCGGTTCACCAGCCATATGCCGACGAAGTATCTCTCTAAACGAGAGCTCAGGATCATTCAAGTAGAAAAGATCAGTGCGCCCCAACCCGTGCCTATTAAAAGATTACTTCATTAACTACTGACCTGCTGACACTGTACAATTTACGTATACCATCTCATGGCGTTTATGTAATCTAACGGTCATGTGTTCTCATACCTGGCAGCTCCATACAATAGGTCTTTGTCATGCTTTCCTGGAATCCACCATTCGGGCATATCCAAAGATGGTTGACATAATACAAGGCGGTCCTCCAGCTTTTCATGACTTAGGATCTCTTCACGGATTTTGGTGAGTAAGTCAATTCTCTCCACAGTTCGTCTTGCACGTTCTTCTGGGAGAGGATCCACTGGGACTTGAATTAAATCTACACACAAATACAAAATGTAATTCCGCAATTCTTCAGTACGTAGAAATAGACATATAAAAGCAAATTGGCGTAAGTAATTCTTCAGAAGTCTAACAACAAAAAACTTACCAAATTCTATTGTTTTCCAAAAAGTTTAAAATAAAACAGAAAACAAAACATTTAATCAGACATGCATGACTTTCATGTTGTATTACTTACACGAATTGCATTTAATACATCTTTATGAACTTAATTAACAAACCTTCTTCTTCAGACAACTTCCTTCCAACAACGCGTTTGCACATTGCATAAAATGCTCGAAAGTATTCGGTAAGCGTGTCGTCAAATTTCTTGTCGAGTCTTGAAATAACACGGAACTTTGTCCAATCTGGCTTACCACCTTCACCCCTGGTTGATTAAAACAAATGAAATGGTCAGATAAGCGTACGCAGCCAAACGGGGGGTAACAAAAACGTGGTGATACACCGAACCTTCGTGTTAGCAAAACTTGAAATCAAACTTACCTTTGTATTCCAAATGTTGAAATCGTTTTGCAGAAATCATTTTCTTCTTTCTTGGACCAGCGACGCTGGAGCATTTCCAGCTTTTGCATTTCCCGTTCACGAACAATTTGTTCAATCTTTTCTTTTCGTTCCAATCTCTGAAATAAAAAATATTCATGTATATAGATGGAGATTTTAATATGCCAGAAATTTTGTACTAATATTCAACCAGACAGAAGAACAACAGAAATGGAATCTATGCACACCTTTGCCTTTTGGGCATTTTTAATCTCTTCTTTCTTGAAATTTCTTTGGAAGGAAGTGATCAATTTCCTCAATCGGTTGTTGAGATCAGAAACAGTTGGGAAATCAAATTTGCCGTTACTATTTGGCTGCGGTTCCTGGTTTTCATTGGTGAGAGGTTCAGCAACTGGATCTGTCCCCTCTTTAACAGACGAATCTGGCTCAACTTCAGTTTTAATTTGAATTGCTCCTTCAACTGAAGCAGGTTCGGGTGGAACAGTTTCTGCAGTCACTTCGGCAGTCTGTTTTTCAATTTCGGGTTTAATATCTGCGTCTGATGAGTCGGCGATTGGCTTGATTTCTTCAGACGATGTTACTTCTTTGTCGTCTTTGGAAGTCTCTTTTTCTGTGTCCACTTCTTTAATCTTTTCTGGAGACGCGTCCACTTGTTTTTCTGGCTCCCCGTCTACTTCCATCTTTTCAGATTTATCTGCAGTAACTGCCACACTCTCTTTGTCTTCCTTTTGTCCCTCAATGTTATCTTTCGGCTTAGCATCAATTTCAGCTGCGGACTTTTCATCGTCTTTCTTTTCAACATCATCGCTTGATTTGGTGTCTGCGTCCACTTTGTCTTCTGTTTGATCAACTACCATTGTTTCATCCTCCTCTTTCTTGGGAACCTCTTCGTTGGTACTTGCCACAGTAGAATCCTCCTTTTCAGGTAAGGCGTTCTCTGCAGTAGCGTCGGACGGTGCGTTCGTTTCAGCTTCTTCCGTTGGGGCATCTTTATGATCGTTTGCTTTAACCCCATCTTCTGTTGACACTTCATCCGTCTTTAACGGTTCCTCTGAAAGATTTGCTTCGGATTTCTCTTCTTGCTTTTCGTTACTGTTACTGGACTCATCAATTTTCGCCTCGACTTCAGCCGCCGCAGCCGCGGCTGCCGCTGCTGCTGCAGCAGCTTCCGCAGCCTTTTTGCCCTTGGCATTCCGACCTCGTTTCCTCCCTCTTCTTTCTTTCTTGACCACTTCTTTCTTTGCAGCTTCCAAATTACTGTTTTCTTCGTCGTCTTCTCCTGCAACTGCTCTTTCAAGTTCTTCTTCGTTCCTGTGTACAGTGATTAGATGTTCAGTTAGTAATTGTGCACCAGAAAAACTCATTAATTTTACTAGATTAAAACTACATCTGCTAAAGACTTACACTTCAGAGGATATTTCAGCCAAAACAGCAGATCCATCTGGAGGGCCACATCTGTTTAGGAAACAAAGGCTTGGATCTAGTCTCATCATGTTGTATCTCTCATAACCATGCTTGAATGTTCCGATAAGAAGCGAGGTATCAGCCTCCCGATCCCACCAATCCAACGGACCGTTGTCAATGAGGAGACTTGGTGGGCAAATCGGACATTCACTGTAAAGAGTACATAAATCAGTCATTAGTTTTCCATATTCAATTCCATAAAGATGGTTGCTTGCTTCCAAAATTGGCAAATAATGTAAAAGTAAGCCGATAATTTTACCTTGCAGGGGCTCCTTCCATGATTTTCGCTGCGCAAGGTCCAATAATCTCACATTTTATGTAGTAAAGCATTCTTATTCGCAGAAGTACCCTGTAAAAGAAATAAAATAATTATACAAATATTCTTGGCTCATGCCAGTTCGGATTTACTATTAAGGTATTATGATTCTAGTCGTACTTGTTTGAATGTTTTAGAAGATGTTTCTTATAGTTCATATCTAAATGCGATTCGGCATCATATTTGTCATCCTTAATCCAATCATCGGTAGTAACCAATTCTTCTTCCTCTTTTGTACGTTCCTTCTTTTTGCTTTTTCTGCCTCCTCTTGACACTGGACTGGCCAATCCTAGTATATTAAATATGTAAACATTTTATGATTAAATGATGGAAATATTGGCACACCAGCGAGGGAATACTAGAATTTGGCCAGTAAATTTACTAAATTTAATCATCAAGACGTACCTGAATGTTTTTTACTTAGAGTGCTTTCATTTATTCTGGGATTAATCAAGTCTGATACGAAACTCTTAACTTTTTCATCACCTCTAAAGTTGTTCACACAGTGAAGAAGCTAAAAAGATTGAAACAAAATAAATAATTATAGACCTATACAAATATGTTTCTGCAACAATAAATGGTTCACTGTTAGCATTTGAAGTACGAATACTTACAATTACTCTGGCACATTCCTCTACATTATTTTCCGTCCAGCCCTTTCTGAATTGACCCTGGGTCAATATCTCAGACCAACGTGCCCACCTGCAAAGTTAAACAAAGAATTGCCAATAAGATCAATTAACAACGGCTTTTCCTTTTCGTCTACTTGTTTATGTTAGAAAGGCATAAATGTTAAACTTCAGTTAATGCTAGAAGAGTTTTCAACGCATTATGGAGGAAAATAATCCTCCACTCGGTATTAGCATGGCAAGTCATCATATATAAGACAGTTTAGCTAAATATAATTAAATAGCTTATTGTACAACATACCCGAATGTAAGAAGACCCTTTTCAATTTTGTAGCATTCACTACGCGTCCATTTCCCATATTCAACAACGCCATCGTCAAATTGGAAGTCATCGTCAACATTGCTACGACGGCCGCGACGACCAGCTTTACCACTTCGTGTTTTCCTTCCTGCTATGCAATTAAATACGAGTGAATAAGTACAATACTTTTGCAGTCATTGTTAGCATCTACAAAATTATGATGAAGAAAAGTAATGCAGTACCTCCACGAGTCCTATCACCAATGTTTCCATCTTCGTCGGAATCAGTGGAAGATTCTAAATCTGAGATGTCCATCAAGCCCTCGTCGTGTCCGTACCGCTTAATTTGAGTACGTCTTCTAGGTTCGTGAATGACTAGTTCATTCTTTTCACCCATTTCGTCAACTTCTATTTCCGCCTTTCTCGCCCATTTCTTCCAGAAATCTGGATCGTCAATGTCAATGTCCTCTCTGGCTTGTGTTCCTACAAAACTGGCCTTTGAGAAAGTGGAACCTTTCTCTCCCTGTTCCAACGTAATGACCTGAGTTCTTCTTGACAGGATACAGTCAATATCTTCCTCGCAGAAAGTATCACCAGCATTATCTTCGTCCATCAAGGCCCCATAAGCACCCCGTTTCAACAAATCTTCAACCTCTTTCTTGGACAATTGCTTATTGGTTGATGTCTCCATTGACGTTGTTTTTCCTTGATTCTGATTAGTGTTCATGGACTGTAGGACAGCTTTGTCAAGGCCAAGCTTCAATGATGCTCTGTCAAACATTTCCCTTTCGTATGTATTTCGGCACACTAGTCGGTAAATTTTCACCATTTTGGCTTGACCAATTCGATGACATCTGGCTTGTGCTTGTAGATCGTTTTGCGGGTTCCAGTCGCTATCATAAATTATGACAGTGTCTGCTGCTGTGAGGTTAATTCCAAGTCCTCCAGCTTTTGTACATAGCAAGAATACGAATCTGTCTGAATCCGGTTTGCTAAACCTATCTATAGCAGCTTGTCGTATAGGACCGCGGATTCGTCCATCAAGTCTTTCATATGGATATTTCCTGAAGATGAGGTAATCTTCTAGGATGTCTAGACATTTTACCATTTGACTAAATATAAGTACACGATGGCCGTTCGATTTCAGCTTGGGAAGCAACTTGTCGATAAGAACCATTTTTCCTGAAGAGGAAACTAGAGCCTTGTAGTAGAGATCAGGGTCACTCTCTGGTACTCCATTTACAATTCGGTAATCCAATTGAATTTGTTCCTCAGCACCTAAATAAACGAAAGGAGCAAGGATGATGATTGAAAATATGAACAGTCTTAATAAAATATATGCAAAATTTTAATTTTCAAAAACTTACCATTTAAAAGATAAGGATGGATACAACACTTTCTCAGCTCCATCATTGTATTCATGAGATTAGGTATGTTAGAGGAATTGGTCCCTTTGCTCAAAAATGAGAAGTTCTTTTCCAAAATTGCTCTGTAATACTTCTTCTGCATGTTCGTCAACTCGACTTCAATGATGGTCTCTTCTTTGGGAGCAATAGATTTTTCTACGTCTTCTTTCAGTCGACGAAGCATCATTGGTTTTAAAAGTGCTTGCAATTTTTGAACCTGACTCTCGCTCTTCAACTCGCCAAATTCTTTGGAGAAACTTTCGTCCGAGTTGAATTGGGCAGGTTCGAGGAAATTGAGCAGTGAGTACAGTTCATTAATGTTGTTCTGGAGTGGAGTACCACTGAGCAAGACTCGATGCTCCAAGTTTAGCATTCGAAGTCCCTCCAAAAGTTTACAGTTTTTGTTTTTCAGTCGGTGAGCCTCATCAATGATGCAGAGCCTCCATGGAAAGTCCCTGAGTTCCATTACGTCTGTGAGTACTATTTCAAATGTGGTGATGAGTACGTTAAATTTGTACACGTCTTTGATGTTCATTTGAGGATTATCCGGGTGTCGGTAAAACATTTCGTACTCTTGAATCATATTTCGACTGGCGACAGAGCCGTGGTAAACGACAACATTCAAATCCGTCCACGTTTCGAATTCTCGTTGCCAGTTTGGTACTGTGGATAAAGGGGCAAGAATGAGGAATGGGCCACGAATTCCATATCTATGTGCGGCGTCTACGAACGTAAGTGACTGGATAGTTTTTCCAAGACCCATCTCATCGGCAAGAATACAATTTCTGCCGTTAAACCAGGAAAAGGAAAGCCAGTTCAACCCCTCCAATTGATAAGCCCTGAGAGTATTGTTATTTTTATAGACAGGGCTTTTATCTAATTTCACCCAGTCTAGCGCCTTGGGTCGTTTCTTCATTTTCCATTGATCTTTAGGTGGCGGTTTGTTGAATCTGAAATAATTTTCCACTTTCTGAGTGTCAATGTCGTCTTCAAGTTCCCACGTTGACTCTTCGTATGGAAGTGACTTCCACTTGACAAGGTAGTTCTTTGTGGTTTTGCCAGTACCTGGGTCAGTTACTTCACTCACATCCAGGATACGATCAACTTCCACATAGTCTGGATTAAAGGGTTCTTCCTCCAAAAATTCAAAGATATTCGAATTCTGATTCATCTTTTGCTTAAAGCGTTTTATTTTGCCAGAGACTCGCTTGTCACCCTTGAGGAGTTCTTCCTCCGTCTTCCATTCACAATGCAGGTAGGAAAAGCTTTTGTACTTGACATAAAATTCTTCGACTTCGACAACCTGAGGCTCGCGTTTCTTTTTCTCTTTCTTTGGTTTCGCATCAACTTCCTTCTCTTTGTCGCCTTCTTCTTCCTTCTTTTCCTCAGAGGTTTCTTCCGTCTTTTCAATACCGTCGGCAGGTGGTTTAGTTTCTCCATCTTCTGACGGTTTTGTACCGGTGATCTCTTCCCCGTTTTCTAGCTTAACTTCTTCCTTCTTCTCTTCCACATTACCTTGAATTTCTTGGTCGTCGCTCTTTAAATCACCAGGTACCGTTTTATCTTCAGTTTTATCGTCAGTTATCTCTTCACTCGGTTTTGGAAGTTCATTTACGACTTCTGATTTCTCAGCCAGTGAGTCGGTCTTGTCTTCAGATTTTTCTTGTACTTCATTTTCAGCTGCTTTCTCCTTTTCTTTTTCTTCGCTGACATTTTCATTGTTATTAATACTAGGTGCGTCATCAGCCTTTGTTTCATCAGTGGGTCCCTTCACGCTTTCTTCTGTTGTGGGCTTATCCACATTGGAAGCATCCTGTTCCAGTTTTAAATCGGAATCTGGTTCCTCCTTATTTTCAGGCTTCTTGTCCTCATCATCGTTCTGCTTCAGAGCAGCTTCGTCCGCTGACAAAGTCTCTTTTGCAGCATCTTCTGACGGGGGAACCTCCTTAGCCGTTTCTTCGGAAGACGGTTCTACTTTGGGGGTTTCATCTTCTTCTTTGGAGTCTGAAGTGGCGTCAGTTTTTATGGTTTCGTTTTCACCATTCTCTTTTTTATCGTCCACTTTCTCTTTGTCGCCATTTTCTTCCGGTTTTTTCTCACTGTTCTCCGTCTTTTCTTCATCTTCATCCTCGGAAGAAGAATCCTGAATTATCTCCCGTTTGCCCATTCTCATGGAAAGAATGTGTTGAACAATCATGGTGTCTTCGTCTGCGGGGTTGACAAAAACGAAGTTGGGTTTGCTCATGCCTCCATTTTCTGGAGGTGGAGTTTCAGTATCTTGTTTCTTCTTTCCCTTTTTAGTCGGAGTTGGTGTTGGTGCCGGTGGTGGTGGCTCAGGTGGAGCTGCTTCAATTGATGGAGGAGCGTCACCAGGTGGAATATCCACTGTAACTGCAGCTGATGCTGCCTCTGCAGCAGATTCGGATATTACAGCTTCTAAGGACTTCAATGCCTTTGGATTTGGCATTAGCAGATCTTCATCCGACAACGCAAGGTCAATGTCGTCGATGTACTTCTTTCGCCCAGTATGTCTGGCAGATCTTCTCTTCTACAAGTTCAAAATACGGTGAGGGTGAATAGATGCGGGGTTCGAGATCATGTATGATTTTTTTCAACATAATATGCCACAATTTGACGGACAACAACTATTCTGATTAATGCGTCATGTAATCACGTGTACTTTTTATACATATTATGAACATCATGTGAAATAACTTACGTTTGAGTTGTCCTCTTCAGGCGGAGGTGAAGGAGGTGGCGTAGCATCCATATCGGATCCTTCGGAGTCGCTTCGCTTTCTGCGCTTTTTCAATTTGGCCAAAGATATCATGGTCCTTAAAATTTAAAATTAAAGTTATCCATTACTAAATATCGCATACATAATTACTCACAAGTAGGGCATTCACATTTCGCAAATTTTCAACACTGAAGAACTTTGAACTTACTTGGAAGGCCGCTTCTTGCTGGAAGAGCTGGACTTCAGTTTAGGTTTCTTTGGCTTCTTTGGCTTCACAGGAGTCGTCACTTCGGCAGCGGGTGCTGCTTCAGCGTCCGTGGTCTCGCCGGTTGCTCCTGTGCCTTCTTGGGTGCTGGTATCACCATCCCCTCCGCTGTTGTTCACGGAGGGGCCTCCTTCAGCTGCTGTGATACCAGCAGCACCAATCCCGTTTTTTTGATCCGGTTCTGGAAACTCGTCGGTTTTTGGAACTAAAGAGTCCAAATCGTTTGATGCTTCGCCTGGTTGAGAACTGTTTAACTCAGTTGTATCAGTTTGTCCTTTCTTTTTACGAGCTTTACTCCTGCAAGACACATACAAGGTCAACTTTTTAGTGAAAAATTTGCAAACGTTAAAATTTGAGATCATGCCCATCAAAAAGATTTAGCTTAACTAACGTTTTAGGAGTCTTTTCCTTTGGGGGTTTTGGCTCCTTGGGCTTCTTTTCCTTTGGGGGTTTAGCTTCTCTGGGTTTTCTGAAAATAAGTAAAAAAGTTAGTGACGAATGATTATCTATGCACAATATCATAGGAATGTATGATGAATGTTGGCCGTATTCTCACTCACACAATCACAAAACAACCAAGTGAATGCAAAATGCAACTAATTTTATTAGTGCACGCAAATGCACGTTAAAGCATGCCGTCGTCATCGTTCAAGCATATTATCGCTATTATAATCTTGTCGGTAAAAAATTGCTACAAACCTCGGTTTTTTCGGCTTCTTCTCCGGCAACTCCGGGGGTAAATCTTGGAACTCGTATACTTCATGCGACATCTGGTTTGGATCGGGCGTAACCACTGGGGGCAGATCTAAATTGACCAAATCCTTTGGTTCCTTTGATTTTTTGCCTTTACCACCCGCTTTGCTTTCTCTGGGCTTTCTCTCCTTCTTCTTCTTCTGCTTTGTGGGAGGTTCGTCTAAATCAGTCTTTGGCAGGTCAGTGCCGGGCATTCCCTATTAAACACATTTAAAGATGTGATGCGAGTTTTAGATCAAAGTTTTATACAACTCAAATATGCGCTCAATAATGAACTTTATGAGCAAATGAGGATGGAGTACTAAGCATTTAGTTTGCAAAATTAATCATTAAAACCCTTATTTATCGTCATCATTACCTGTGGCATCTGCATATTTGGACCTGGTCCGTACATGGGGGCCTGACTTGGCATTCCACCCATTGGTGGCGGTTGCATTGGCTGCATAGGATACGAACCAGTTGCATTCATGCCGTCCTGTTGTTGCTGCTGTTGTTGTTGCAAAATTCTCAATCTCTCTTGTACATCATTTATCTGCAAATACAATCGTAGTAAGTAAAACGCATGTTTAAAAAAGATGCACAAGAAATAGCATGATCATCATCATTAGAGGTGAAAAATCATAATATCAAGTTTCATCCTTTTGGACAATTTTGTGTTACCCACCTGCATTTGAGTTTGTGGATTCATCGGAAGACTAAATAGATGTTGTAGTTGTTGCTGGAGTTGATGAATTTCGTAGTACCTATCAGATCCCTGTTGTGACGGTGCAGCTTGATTTCCCATACCCTGAGCTCCCACCATCGGGGACATTCCGCCGTACGGCGACGGAGCTGGAGGACGCATTTGTGGCTGATGCACACCACTTTGTCCAGGATACTGTGGATATCCTGCCGGGGCATTGTGATACCCTCCCATATAGGATTGGGATGCACCGGCGACATCAGGTCCAGGGAATCGCTGCGCGGAATACTGATGAGGTCCAGGAGGAGGCATCATGCCTCCCATACTTGTAGGAGCAGAGTTCATGCCTGTACTATTTACATAGCCTTGACTTGTCTGCACGACATTGTGTTGCGGTGCCTGTTGTTGTGGTGGTCCCGTATTATAGCTGTTGATCATGTTGGAAACTTGCATAGTCGACTGAGAGGACGATGGTGGAAGACCCATCTGCTGTGAAGACTGACTCGATGGAGGTGCATTTGATGACATTGATGTCATCGGTGATCCTAACGGCGGTGGCGAGGTGAATGTTGATGACATTTGTTGTTGTTGCTGCTGCGCTTGAGAGCTGGAAGGACTCATGGAATTTAAAGCGTTTGACATACTGCATGGAACACTTGGCTCTATAGAAGAACTACTGCTACATGGAACTTGGGGTTGAGAAGCCTGGGAGTCATCCATGGAGGAGCCCAAAGATGGCAAACCACTTGTTCCATCACTATCAATGGCCGAGTCGTGTAACGACGACGAGCCAGGAAGCGAGAAGCCTGTGTCATTGCTTTGAACTGAGTTACTCTGCGTTTGTCCCATACTATCTGTTGTAGACATTTCAGATGTTGCCCCAGAAGAGGCATCATCCGTCATGGTATTTTGTAGGGTTGTAATATCCGAAGTTGTGTTTTGTGGAGGCATGCCACTAGAAGACGATAGCTGTGAACTGGATTTCGTGTCATCCCCTCTTGAAGTGATTGATGCAGGTAGCGGACACTCTGAGGACGTGTCCATTGAAGAGCTTAAATTACCTAGATCAAGGTCCGCAGTTGGATCCTGCGAGCCCCTAACGATACTATTAATTGTATTATCAATTGAATTTGACGCAGCGTTTTGCATGGGGGACATTACACCCATGCTGTAACCACCCGGACTACCCGACATTGAGGGAGTTTGTTGTTGCGGGGCCGGGGGATACGAGGGCTTAGAAACCGGTGTGGGTTGTTGCTGACTTGGTCTACTCGACGGGGTTTGCCATTGTGTTGGAGACATTGGCGTTTTTGGACCACTAACACTAGGGGACATTGGTGTTTTTGGACCGCCCAATGGACTCATCACACCTCCCGTCATATTAGCCATATTCGGTTTCGGTGACGGAGAACTTTTACTCACGTGAGGCATAACCATTTGTTCTAATTGTTGAAGACTACTGGGCTGTTGATTTTGTTGTGGGGGCACCACTGGGGGAAGCTGGGGCGGTTGCTGTTGTTGTGGCGGCTGAGTCATAGAATTCGTTGGTTGAGGTAAAGGCTGCTGCTGCGGTGCGGAAACTGGAATAGTTGGCGTAGTGGCAGCTGGAGGACGAGGGGACGGCGTGGGTTGACGAGGGGAAGGAGTGGGTTGTCTGGGGGAGAGTTGCGGTAGCTGGGCATAGCCGGGTCTATAACTTGCGTTTCCGTTAGGCACAGAGGAGTTGACTGCAGCAGGTGCGCTGGAGCCATATGAACCACTGTACGACATGCTATTGCCCTGTGTACCCGTCACTTGGGGGCTCCCTGCAGGATAATACTGACCATATTGGTTACCATAAGGTTGATGAGGTTGTGGTGCCGTGGGCATTGAGTAAGGTTGCTGAGTATGATGAGATGCAGTGGGGTACACACTGGCGGGTGTGCCACTGGGTCCACTTGCCATACGATTTAAACTGGAGGAATTATGATGGTAATCAGGGTACTGATTAGAAGCGTTAGGATACATATTTTGAGTATATTGCGACTGCTGCTGATTTAATACAGGGGTTTGCGGCCTTGCCATATATGGAATGTTATGTTGTGATGGTTGTTGAGAGTTCACCGCTGCAGCCGAAGGAGTTGGAGTTGCTTGCGGCTGCTGTTGTGGAATAGAATTTTGCTGATTGGACATGGGCTGGGGCGGTCTGGGTAGATTCGAGGGATAAGCGTGAGGAGGTCTATACGTCGCCGCAGCATTTGCGGGGTAATGATGGGGTAAACTTGCGCCGTACGGCTGCTGCTCATTCCAACGCTGCAGTTGTTGCACGTACATGGAGTCCTGCGAAGGCGCGCGATAAGCCCCATACTGCTGTTGTTGCTGCTGAGGGGGTGGAGGTGCAGCAGGATTCACCATTCTCGGTGCAGCGGAAGGATGAGGTTGTGTAGGAGGGGCAGCCGGTCGAAGCATACCGGCTTGGCTTTGTACCGAATAGTCTTGATAATGAATACTGGGAGTGGCAGCTGACTGATGGTATGGAGGGTAACCAGCCATGGGTCTGGTCATGGGTGCTCCTGGTGCAGAACCATACGCCCCCAGTGTTGGCTGCGGCTGTTGTTGTTGAACTGTGGACGGATTGTATGCGCCATACTGGGACGTAAAGTCAGGATAACCCCCTGGGGTAAGCTTGGTCGCAGTAGGGGCCATGCCTTGGCCCATGGGGGCATACTGCGACGCCTGATTATTAAACCCCTGCATCATGCTGTCGGTTGCACCGGGACGCGCTGGCTGTTGCTGTTGCTGACTGCCTCCAGCCCCGAAGCCGTCCGTGCTGCCTAAGCCAACCAAACCATCTAGCATACCACTACCCAGGTCATCTCCAAAAACGTCGTAGTTTTCCATTCCAGTCCAGGAAAACTATCTTGAAGATATCATTTTATGAAGCATTGGAATATTCTTAATAGTTAACGCGGAGGACACATTTAATCCTCAATTCAATTACAGTCTGTATGCATTTTTGTCGTAGTAGAAGTAGCATCATTTAGTAAAACAGTATCTTTTTTTATCCATTAGCACAGTTTTAGACTAGCTCTTGATCCTGTTCATCCATTTTCAAGAAAGTTGTGTTATGATGATTTCCTCCACGAAATTCCTTAAAACACAATCAAAAGTATTTTCCATTTTACTACACAATTAATTTTAGATAAGTTCTTGAGAAACATTTTGGTTGAATGCATCGTAATTCGTTATCTAAGGTAATCCACGTGTAATTGTCACCAATAATCTCGTGTATCTTCCTGGCTGTATTATAGCATATATTTCTATCACTTTCTACCTTAAATATTCAGTAATAAGGTGAACATGCGCCAAAGTTATTTCATGAACATAATGCCAATTACATGTGATGGAATTTCTAAAGTTGTACTGAAATGGTCTATACCATTTTCTTATGATTTTTGTGCGATGCTGACCAAATGCATTATTAATGAATGAAATTTAATTAATGCCGACTGCCGAGTAATATAATCGTTCAATATTTTACCATATCACGAAAAGTGACGTGGGCGTAATTTTTGGGTTACATATGTACCGAATCGGTTGAATCACAAGTTAGATTTCTCCAGTCGTTCTGACAGTGAAAGTAGAAGAAAGAAACCACACTTTTATACTAATGCACAATTCAAACTACAATTCATTTAGGTAATGCTAAAGCTTCCAAAAAATTAGGTAGTGGTCGCTGTGCTTTTTGCATGCAGTCTCACTTTCCCCCGATACATGCTCCACGAAAAGACTACACCAGGAAGACTATACTTTTAGTAATTTGTTTCTCGCTTGCACAAATTTCGCAACAATTTAGTGATCTTAATTTGAAATTCTCCAGCATCAGTTATCGATTGTTGTTGCTAAATCCATTCATAAAGTGGTGGTCAGTGGTGGTCCATTCCTGAGAGCTTATGTTGTTTTCAGTGAATCCCAAGGGGAAAAGCCATACGCTTATGATCATATTAACATAAACGACATGACCTTCCCCCTGGGGAAACACTGACTCTGTTTGTCCTTCCTCTTGAGTCCAATTCCACTCCGCCATGCAGACAAATATGATTGACGGCAGTTAATAAGAATTCTCCAAACAACGACGCTAGAAGTGACATGAGTGCACAGTGCACCCAAGTACCGTATAAATGAATCCAGTAGCGTTCTTTTTAGAGAGCTTGTCTGTTGAAGTAGTGAAAGTGAATGATTCCTGGTCAATACTGAATTTAGAAGTGCAGAAATTCTCTCTCGGCTCATGAACTTGAGAAACCTCAGTCGGCTTTTACTGGACAAAAAAAATATTTGCTGTGCCCACACCTACTCTGCTCATATTATACCCTCTTTTACCATTAAAATACTTTTGAATGTTGCATATTATCTTCGTCCATGTACACTACCTCCTATTGCATTTCTTTGAGACGGCGACGATGACGGTTTTGCAATGTTGCAAAACAGGTTTATATGGTGTCTACTTATCCTATAATCCTCTGCCGTTGTGTTGTAAGTTGTGGACGCTAGCTTTTAAGTACATGAAAAAAATTGCAGTAAGGTTCACAGTATTTTTCTCCTCTTCTTATGTATCATGATTATTGCTCCAAATAAGCATGTAGAAAAGAGACTTTTTTCGTTCGTGATGGATAATAAAAACTTGCCTGATAGAAGAATGCCATATAGAGAATTTTTAAAACGAAAAAAAAAATACTAACGACGACGCTTGCATCGGGATTGTGAAGAAGTCTGTGGTGAAATACACAAAAATTCAGTATGGAATTTGGAATGGCTCCATCTTCCATGTACACCCATATATAATATCAGACAATACTTTTTGTAAAAGTATGAGCTCACCCTACTTGTCTCTATATTATTATTATACCTGCATGATCATTTTTACACAGTGAACTCCACTCAAATTTGGCCATTTTACCAGTTTTTTCTTTCTTTACAAAAAGTATGATGTATGTAAGGCCATCATGAAACAATTGAAATAAACATCATCTTCAGCTCTTTACTCTCTCTCTCTCACTCACTCTCCATTTCTCTCCATACATCCATCTTAAACTTGAGCGATGAATAACATCATGAATATTACATTATATACAAATATAAGCATAATCCTAGTGGTACGTACGGAATCATCATCAACATCTCATTCTCATCATCACAAGCATCATCATCATCTACAGCAGCAGCAGCCACGAAAAGAGCAAGAAAAATCTGTAAAAATTTTTGAACCGAGTCTGCTGCTCTGAACAACAGTCAACTTTACTTTACACACATACACAAATAATATCATCTACATACGCCAAAATAAATGCCCGAGGGAAGAGGGGGTGACATGACAGTGCTCTACTTGCATTCAACGTGTATATACATATTATACCAAAAAGTGAAGAAGATGCACAAACAACGCAAGCATTACATTTCATCAACCCCAACTTTTTTTGTCCAGAATTCATAAAATGAAAAAAGAAAAAAAAGTTGGAGAGCAGTAACCACCACACAGCTCTAGTGGAGTGGTACAACAACAGACAGAGAGAGCACACAGCGCACAACAACAGGACAGGAGAGAGAGAATAAGAAAAAAAGAAGTAAAAAAGTAAGTTTAGTGATGTCGGTAATGGTACTGGTACAGAGAGGAGTAGAGACATCATTGGTACTCTGGCGTACTACTCAACTGACGGTGGTGGCACTGGCAGAGAAACAAGAAGATATTGGAGTTGGTGGTGGTGGCGGCGGTGGCAGTCAATGTAGTTGCATGTATATTGGCAAACACACGCACACACTATACGCTACACTGTCAACCGAGCCAATCAGAGACTGGTGAAATAAAAAAGCTTTTTCTTCTCCACAATAATAATATCCCTTCTTCCCTTTTCGTCGTTCTCTTCTGCTGCTTCTGTTCTCTCTTCTCTCATCACCACACAGAAAGAAGGAGAATTGTAGTAGTGCTTTTGCTGTTGGCTCTGCTCTGAACAAAGTTAATACCAGGATTCTCTCATCGTTTTTGTGCAAGTAGCTTGTGTACAATAATACACTCTCTCTCTCTAAAAGAGGTGATGTTTTACACAAACTAGCCAACAGTAGGTACCTACACACAAACATACAAAGTGTACACTCTTGTATGCACATTCTTTCTTTAAATATGTATGTATTTACAGAAAAAATTACTCTTTATAATCATCATCATCATCGTGGTCGCTATCATTTCATTGCTGTTTTAATAAATTTTTGTTGTTTGTGTGTAAAAAAAAGTAAAAATGAATGCAATCACAACAACAGTCAAAAAATTCAATTTTGAAGGAAAAGTTAGTGCACGATGAGGATGATGGTGGTGAGCAATGTCGAAAATGTTAAGTTGAAAAAGGTTTCTTTCTCATGATTATTATTATAACCGTGTGCAATTCAAATGCAAACTATACAAGTATTTGTTTGTGAAACTGACGGTGATGAGGAGGAGGAAGGAGGTCTCATAGCACTTGCTTTGCTTGCATTCTAAACTAAACAGTATTATTGCTCATTATTGCACACACATTTTGTGCAAAGCATTAAAAACATGATTTTAAACATTTTAAAAGCCTAATAATATTCGTGTATACACGCGATTTAAAATATACAATGAACGTAGGAGGCATAATATAGAATTGTCAAGAATGTGTGTAAAATTGTAAAATATATTTTTTATATGAACACTCCATACGCACAAATGAAACAACGAACTCAGAGCTCAAAACCCTCCGTACATACAAAAGTATAAAGGGTAAGTTTGAAAAGAGAACTCTTCACCAGTTCACTTCACTTCTCTCTCCCGTCGTTCGTTCACAAGCTCTCTCGCTAGCTCTATATACGTAACGAACGTAAGTACAAAACAAAATGCAATGGTATGGATTCTAGTTTTGTAGCCATCATCACGCTAAAATACCAAGAAGAGACGAAGGGGAAAGAAAAAGAATACCCGGTTCAATGTAATATAATGGAATGAGCCGAATGAACGAACGAAGGAAGCTTCATGCAGGTTGATTTGTCTGTTACGTTTGCGTTATGTGAGCCTGATATTAGGTATTTTATGTATATGTCTGTCTCACTACTATATATATTATATATATGTATAATACAAAGAATACGAGAGGTGTATGTTCTTTTTAACCATGCATGTATCTATCGTCTTGCTGAATGCTGCTGCTGCTCGCTTGCTACAACCATTTGACTTTATGGAAGAGGGAAGATTGCATGGACTATGGTCTATAAAAAAGATTTACATCGGTTGAAGTGTATCCATAATATAATATACGGCGACTCCACTACCAGCTAGGTGGTATTGTGGTGTTGTACGTACGTACGTAACGTACATCTCTAGGTAATTTACGCCACCACCGAACCAAGAAGTATTTTTTTCATTACTGCAAGTCCTCTCTCTCTCGCTCTTGTTGGTAAGGAATACTACCAGTTCATATAATATACTCATACAGTATTATGTATGTACGAGTAAGTCGGTTTTCCGATTTCAGACAGATCAGAATGGGAGAGAGAGAGAAGAGAGGAAGGGAGAATGTATGATTTTTAGCAATGGCTTCCATTTTCTCAGATGTGTTGAAGGAAAAGCTAACAAATAGTAGCTATAAGTTAATTAACGATGCATTTAAATTAGTTGGTCTGTGAGAAAGCATGTTTGTGACATGTCGTGTAATGTTTCTATGTTCATTATGGGAATGTTCAGGTTTGGCAGGCAAACTGTAATGCGGCTATGTCAAAACCATTCTGACAAGAAACATTTAAAATACCGTACTTGTCAAATTAGGTTGACAGATTGGTTGTTCTGATGATGATTTTTTCGAATGTTCAATAAACCGACACGTAGCCAAAAATAATAATTTTGCATTTAGGTACATAACAGGTCATGAGGTGCAAGTCAATGTACATACTATATGATTTAGTGCATCGCACATTATATTAATTTCTTCACTGCTTAAATATTTCAGCAATGTTACAACCAACAAATTATTCGGATTTTGCAATACGATTCAGGGAAAACTGTCATTTATAGAATAGTCTCGTCACAAATGATAATTAGTAGAAAGGGGTTGGGAAATTAATACGTGAAAATTATTGGAATGTATCACTCATTCCACTCATATAACTATCGAAAGAGAAAAACACGAATATGTCACGAATACAATAGCATGCATTAATACCAGCGTTAATTTGTGATATGAATAGCAAAGGAAAATAGGCTGAACTTATTCCATTTTCTATACTACTCACTAATTAAGATTATGATGACATGATGTTCTTCTGTGCCTACAAGACTTTTAAAAGTAAAAGTTTGCGGATGTCAACGTGCAAAATTGACCACAAATGTTTTTTAAACGTGTTATTAGCCCTTGTCGAATGTATATATAAATGACGCTAGTGCCTTAGCTTCAATATAGATAGCATCTATTACAATAGAGCTTACAAGTAAGCATCTACAACTCACAGTCGTGTGAAAATGGCAGAAGCCTATGTACCATGCCTATGAAATCATTTTTTGCTATTTGTTAAAAAACAAGATGCTAGTTAGCAATAATATCATTCTCCCCTTATTTTTCCTTTGTTACACAATAGTTTGAAGTTACTTTACAGTTGCAAATTTCAAGTGCAAGACTTGAATTGTGTGCGATTTGGTGCAAAAATGTGTTAAGATGTGTTTGCGCACAATTTCAGTAAAACTGCCATTTTCCCGTTGCATTTTACTTTTATTATACCGATGTATATGTATAATATACATAACTGTACGTTGTTCCGTGAAAGGTGAGCTCAGAAGAAGCAAAACAAGTACACTGTTGCAGTTTATTTAGGTATGGACTTTCGCTAATTCGAAGCGATACAATTTGAATGTATGTATTTAATTAATCCTCCAAAGGTACATATAACTTTTATATTAAAATACTAATAATTATACATACGAATAAACTTTCATTGATTGCAATTTCTTTTATATTTTCCACCTATTCACAATTAGCAATATTCGTTGTTCCTTAACATTTAAGATGACGTGTTATCTTATAGTTTCACCATATTAGGATATATTGTGTGTGTGTATATCTAGTTTACAAGTGTGAAACCAGCAAATAAGTCAAAGTGTGTGTACGAAAGCTAATCTGAATTTTTTATCATTTTGCAACGTACAAATAATATTGACATGCGTTACTAGTATACATTGTATACTATACAATGAAATGTAACATGAAACAAAATATACCCAAGTACAAGTAAGTATGCTTTAAAATTTTGCATTGTTAGAACACTTGTCAGTACCCAGTTCTACATCATTTTAGTACATTGATGGGTTTACAAATAGGCTTTATCGTAAAAAATATGCTAATAGTTAATGGCATGCATGCGCCACTACTGTTAGTTTAGTTTCCATCATTCCATTCCATGCTCGTGCATTGATGTAGTAGGTGTAGGTATATACGCGAAATGTTTGTAGGTAATGTACCTGCCAAACGTCAATCTGTCATTTATGTATAATTGTACTGTTGGAGCTCACAAAAGGAGATACATTCTTTCCACACGGTACTGAAAAATTTATCTACGTTCACAACAGCACGAAACAAATTTAACTAGGTGACTATAAAATAATCTCAGCGGACAGTTTTAATTTTAGGCAAATGACGAGATGACATCTATATTTTCATGTCAACTAAAGAATTGCATGTCGCCATTTGCTGGAATAACTGCATTAAAATAATTGATGCAATGCAAGCATTCATTCAATCTACCGAATTTGACCCTTTATGCAAATCCATTAGGCCGGTTGTTCATACTAGCATAAATTGTCGGTAGTGTCATGTTTGTTGTTGGTAACACTAAATTTTTGGGGTAAATGAACCATATACACAATAGGTAATATGATATAACAAAAATAGTTGTAAAAAATTGTGCGTATATTGTGCAATTATGCTGCAATGACATTATGTATTCATCATAAAAATATTCGCTGACAGTTATCTCATTCGGATGAGATGTGAACAATGATATTCTTTGTAGTTTTTGCATTTGCTTCTAGACAAGTAAATTGTCATTAAAGTAATGTTTACAATTTGCTCAGAGAAAGTATGTTTTTATGTGTGCTTAATCCTTTTGGATTACTTTGCTCTTTTTACACGTTATATACATCCATACACGTTCGGCATTCCTCATTATTCTTATCACTGCAATAATAATATTGTGCAAAATGCAAACATTGCTTCCAGAGTGGTGTGCCGACACTTATCCCTTTTTAATTTGTTTATGGAATGCAACGTTTTTTAAACTGCTGTCAACTTCAGACACAACTTTAGCCGAGCACAATTCGTTTACAAAAGTACATTTTTTTCCTCTGCTACCTAAAACTCGTATCAGCAGCACATGCTACTTTTAACTCGTCCGATAAAAACTTGTGGTGACAATTACAACGAACTACTGATGACGCAATCACTTTACCAAGAATTTTAACTGCACAAATGTCTGCATTCATTCATGACACCCATTTTATGTGACACATGTGCGTAAATAAAATATTTTCATTACTATTCACGTTACCATTAAAAAAGTGAACAATTGAAATATGCTTACCTGTTATATTTCATCCAAAAATATAAATCCAATAATCACTGTTCTCCACTTAAACGGTAATTTTTTAAAGAGCGACCAATGTCCTGCGCTTTAATATCATCCTCTGATATTTGGATATTGGAAGGTGTGAACATTTCATTTTATTCCAGGGAAAACACATGAATTTCAAAAATTTGCGAACTACTACGTTTATCTGTGTGTGTGTGTATGTATGCGCGTTAGTTTTTCTCCAAATACGACGTAATCATTACAATACAACAATAATAATAAATTGCCTATTGGAGCCGTTTCAAAATATTATTTTTTACAAGCTATAAGTAGTATGTAGTTATGTTATAATTAGATTATATCAAACAATTTTATACAAACGACGAAGAAGACAACACGTTTCACATGATTCACATTCAAAGAGTGTTCTCATTGTATCCGTTCTATATAGTAATAATGTGTTGTACTGGCAAAAGATTTCAAAAAACGTCGTACCGAAGAAATCTCTCTCACTATCCATTCAAAATCTTCTCTATAATATTATTACGCTACTAGCTACTACAAACTGCTTCTTCATTTCTCTCAGTTCCTTCTTTTTTCCATCATCTTTTTTCTCTCTCTCTCTCTCGGCAGCAGCGTTTTTTGAGGAATACCTACTACATAGAGATAGGGAGCCGAGCAGGAGAGTAGTAGTAAAAGTGGCAGAAAGATTTTCTGTGAGAGCTTCTAGCAGGCCTACAACAACGAAAAAGGAGAAGATGACGATGATGATCTTTTTTGATGGAAAAGAAGCATCCACACATCTACATAACTCCAACACCAGGACCAAGACGTCTCCTTCCTTGGTCGTCGCCTGACTCGTCGTCCTCTTCTCCTAACAAGTAAAAAGGTAGAAACTCTCTGCTTTTAGTTCTTCGGCAGCCGTAAGAGCAAGGTAACCAGCAGAAGAAGAACAAGTCCGTTTCTCCTGCCCCTGGCTTTTTTGGCAGCAGGCTTTCCGTACAAATTGTATAAGACGAAGAAATGGATGCAGTAGATGATGTAGTAGTAGTAGTAGATGTACTAATAGTAGTGGTGGCAGCAGCTCTTCTAGCACCAGCAACCAGCAGCAGCACAGGCTCATCCTTTCCCATGATGACTGTACCGATGAGGGAGATGCACGAAATGATGATGCTGCTGCTGCTGCTCCTTCTTCTGATGAGACATTATTTTATCGATTCCCCTTTCAAGTCACTCTCTTCTATCCACTTCTCGCCAACACACACACTCCTCGCTCCTTCACACAAGCACATATACACACACTCTTTTCACACACACATATACAGGGAAAGAGAGAGAATAACACGACGAAAGGAAACCGAACCAAAAATGCAAAGGATGCTTTAATAGTTTTTCATAGTAATGGCAAGCTCTGAGAAGAGAGCTTCTCTTGCTGCTTTTGCCTTTGCTTGGGCTTCTCTCTCTCTCTCGTAATAGTAGTAGTAGTAAATACAATAGAAAAAGAGAAAAAAAAAACTTTTGCCTGTGAGAGCTTCGCTTCTCTTCACCACTAACTCTACCACTGCTTGTGTTTCGCTTGCTCACGGCACACACACAAGCAAGAAGAAGAGCAAAGCTCTTTTTCCCGTCCTTCTCTCGTCGGCTACCACTGCTTTTGCTGCTGCTATTACAATAATATACAGTCTAGCTGTTTTGTGCCTTCATCCCCGAATTATGTATCCTTCCCGAGAAGACGAAAAAGAGTGTTTTAGATTTTTTGGTGAAATGGGAATAAACCAGTATGGCTACAGTAAGTAGAAGTGTGTAGTAGTTTGTGTTGCTTGCTCCTCTGCTACTTTTATTTTGCTGCGCTGCTTTTTTTTGCTTTTGCTCTCTTCTAGCCTTTTTTCAGCTATCTCTCATGATAAGATATATTATACAATTTTTTCTCTCTATGTGTGCGCTTTTTTTACACAATCCGACTTGGTTTTCTTTCTAGTAGTTAAAATTATAGTAAACGACAATAATAATAATATTTACAAATAGTCACCCTCTATCTCGCGTAGTAAGTAGTAGAAAATATGAATAATAATACTATCCTAAATGCAAATACAAAACGGGGAATATCACTGTCACGGCCACCTTTTTTGTGATGACGATGATGATGTTGATGATAAAGCAGCGGCGTAGAGAGTGGATGACCGATTACCGACTCGTCTCCGTTCCTTCCTTCTCATTTATATTAAAACTGCAATTCCTGTTGTTGTTGTATATATAAAATGTGACTGACTCAAACTGTCCATCTCCTCGCGAATAACAATAATAGTGATGATGAGGATGATGATACTATTTATATATGACGGTGATGATGATGATGCTGTGGTGGTGACCCCAAAGTCTCTCCTTTAAGGGTACCAGTCTTAAATGGACGATGTCAAGACAGAGATGTAACAGACAGGAGTTGACACGAGCGGAGAAGGAACAACACTAGACATTAGTCTCTAGTTTCTACCTTTACAACACTATGTCTTCTGTACAGTAATATATAAAATGTAAAAGCACTGCTTATCCGTGCGTACTAGTTTGTTCTCTCTGTAAACGGTGTATGTACTCTTCTCTGTATATGTAGTTGTGGCAGAAGAGTTCCTTCTACTCCTTCTGCTCTACGGGTATAATATTCTCATTCTCTCACAGTGACAATGACCACCCAAAAACCTTCCTATATAATAATATGCAATATATTCTTGTTGTATTATTGTGCCCTGCCACTACACTGTAATGATAAGTAATGATATAAGTGCATAGGGATATTATAGGCATATACATTTGTCCATCTAATTCAACTTTAGCGAGATATGCATGTAGAATGCAAAAGGATAAAAAGTTGGATGCTCGGTTCCCCTTACCTTTTCTCGCCGAGTGGACTGTTCCCAGGCAAAGTAAGCATCAAAAGTCTACTTATGTGAGAATGAAATGAAAAAAAAGAAGCGACTCCGCTGCTCTATACATACAAATAATAATACATCTTCTTTTAACATGCAAAGGTGCTCCTTTTCATTCTAAGCCAAAGCCAACCAACAATCTTCCCCCAACTATTTTCTTTAAATGCGATCAATAACATTATGGAAAAGACGCCTTCAGTAAAAGGAGGATAAATGTAACCGCTGCAAAGTTAACTGATGTACTTTAACTAGTTTTGAGATGGGATTAGAAAGGGGGTTGAAATGGGCAAGGGGATTATGATGCCTGGAAAATTTTTGCTGGTTGCACCCCTCCAGTACCACGCTCAGAACGGTGGGCATGAACAGACCTCACAGGGGAAATGGGTAATAGTGTTCCCCAGTGACGGCTGTCAAACAAGCCAACAAGCTCTGAAACGGCAGCTCCCATTGGCTCCTCATTTCTTGATTTAGGTTCAATGACAGACAAGGGCGACACCCCAACCACTCAAACGCTGCTATACAGTGTGCTGTATCCAGTAGAGAGTTTCGAGTAATTATCGCCGCGAATGGTTGAGGCAACTCTGCTTTAAGAGAGGATACAGGCACATGTCAATGTTTTGATGAAAATCCTTTTGTATTAAACGAAACCGGATATTTGCAGCGTTAGTGGAAAGTAAAATAGCAGCTAATCATGACAGTAAATGGGCAGACTAGTTAGCGGAGAAAGTACGGAGGTAAGTCATTTGCAGCAAAAAGAACTGTGAAAAATTATATATTAACTATTAAAATCCTTATCAACATGTCTTGAAATTGTTTGGTACAACGTGAATTGGAAAACATTTTGTTAAGCATTCTTGATTTGTGGAAAATAATTTCACCCAACGCTACTTTCTCCACTTTTACACGGGCAACAACGGGGTAAATGCGGTGCTGTTAGAATGACAAATGATCGTGATGACCTGTCATGACTGTAGTAGTGAATGGCTATTAAAAGTTTCGAGTTGTAGTTTTTGTTTCTTAAAAATTAACTGACTTAAAACAGCATAATTTGTGCAAAAATGTAGCATCTTGTAAGCAAATGCATAAGGAAACCTTACCATTAAAAGCGTATGGTTTGCTGGTTATCGTGCAAAGGAGGTTAAACTATATCGTTGAAGTCTAGTATTGGATTATGACAGCACCTTTATCGACTCGAATTACCTGCGAGAAAAAACTGCTTGTGTAAGGACTGTGGTTAAAAACTGTGCCGAACAATATAGGAACAGTTTTATGATTAGGAAACATTTCTTGCCAATGCAAGGTGCATAAATTGCATTACAGCATAATAATGTTGCACTGTTGACAAACTTCTTTTCTAGGCACTTTCACCGCGCAATATATGCTTGCATTATGAAAACTGCACTGCTCATGTGCAGTATAGCAATTCCGATATTATGACATGCATTTCATGAAAGTACAAACATTTGTTTACATTTGACAATGCATCCATATTGCTCTTTTGGAGTTACTAGATGACATATTACAGGTCAGCTTATTTGACAACTGCTTTCTTTCATTAACTTTCACTGCACATCAACTAATCAGAGAAAGCCACAAGATTTACTTTCACCGGAGCACCAGTCTTGCTGGACTGCTAAATAATCCTGCTGAATAATATACGCATTCAGTTTGTCTACATGCATACATACATACCACGTTATGCGCTTACCATGCGCAAGCGCTATTTATGTTTCCATTTTTTGTGCTTTCTGCAAAGCGGAAGTACTGCGCAGTCGTGAAAAGTTTTCACTGTCAGGATGAGACGGATTGCTTTTCCCAGCTTTCACTTTCTGGGGCAAAAGGGGACAAATCTTTCGCTGAATTTTCACCGAATAAAGTCATGCTTTTTTATGCATGGCACTAAAGTAAAGGGAAAGACTTGAGTTGTTGAATGTACATGACCATTTGTTGGTGTCGTTGTCCAAATGTACAAACTAAATGAACACCTTTTTGTTATTAAAATCGCATCTTTAAAGTGCTTACCTAGCACCTAAGCATAAACGGTATTCTCTTTTATATTTTTAGGACTAACTTTCTGTAAAAACAAAAAAGAGGCACGGACGTGAACTCACTTTAGAGGGGCAAATCCACCTGGATGGCTGAGGCGACTTTAGATATGAAATGTCGAAAATGCAGATTTATACTGCTGACATATCCCAAAAGTAAGTTAATAATTCGATTCGATGTGTTCATTTGATAATAATTTGTATACTATTTTTCACGAATGCCACTGTCATTTTTATTGATTTTATTCCAATTTGCAGCGCGTGTGGAATCTAGTCATGGTGCACTTGCTGGAGATACCTCTGTCAAACATTGCGTCTCAGAAGTTTGGTACATTCCGGAGGAACACATGCCTTCGTGGATGACGGGCAATATAGACAGAGGAGAGTGGGTTAAGGGGAAAGTTCAGTGCCCCAAATGTACCGCCAGGTTGGGCTCTTACAACTTTGTTTCCGGTATGAAATGCTCGTGCGGTTTACAGGTGTGTGCGCGTTCATCTCAAATAATTCGTCTATTTCTTCCTTCAATATATCGATAGTACCTACCTAGTAGTTTATGCAGTATGACTTATGACTTTCATGCATTTTATTGATTATGCAGGTTGTTGCTCCTGTTCACATTGTAAAGAGTAAAGTAGACTTCTTCTTCCCCCCACCACCCGTCGCAACCGAAGAAAGTGGTGGGCCTTCATGAACTTCGGTAACATGAAATTATTGTTATGTAATTATTGTTGTCGCGTCACCAATCAAACTAAGGAGCGCCGAGTAAAAATATTTTTGTTTGTTATATGCATACCGTTGCAATATCTTTTATTTTATAAAAACACAACTTTGTAATCTTCAAAATGAATAAATAAAAACAGCTTAAAAAGAATATTTATTGTAATAGAATATAATGCTTAGTCATTTTATTGTAGCATATTTGTTTCTTCGTCTCTGACAGAACGGTTAACAATTTCATAATTTGATGTACTTTATACCAGAGAAATAAGTAACTTGATCATACTATTATGATAACTTTTTTATTTGTTGAACTGGTTAATTAGCATTTCACCTTGAAGAAATTAGCACTTAATACCATCTTTAAGCAGGCATACATAACACATGTATGTAAGGTACGGAAATATTTAGAAGGAAATGAAAAATATTTTGTTCAGTAGACTTCTTTTAAGTAGTGATTGAACATTTATTTTATGACAGTGCATAAGATATATGTAAGTCGACATATTATTTATCTAAATAAGTTTTGCCAAACAGCATTCACGGAGCGATAAACACGTTTTCGAACATTGAAGAAACACAAGCCATGCGGCACAAGACTTGTTTTGACAAAAGGCAAGCCAGGCATACAAATATTTTATGACGATATGCATTTTATTTTATTCTCTACAATAATCAGTATTCAGTTTTTTTGTAAGTTGTAGTAGACCTACTTTTGTTTGTTAAAATTTGTTTTTCTTTCCTATCGAAAACGTATTAGATGAGTTATCAACAGATTAGTACGTGGCACTAACGTCCATTTGATTACAGACCAAGTACCAATAAAGTATGTGTAGTCAGTTTTTTTTGTATGTAAGTTACCACATATTAAATGCGTCTAATATCCACATTATATATATTTATGATTTACTGATTAGAGTGTAAATAAATATCTACCAGAAATTCTATAGTTAAATATTTTTTTATATCAGACTAACATGCAGTTAAGTTGAAATCAGTGAAGACTCGAAGGGTACACAGTCTATGATTTGGCTGCATAAATTGTAAGACTCTGAACCTTCGAGTTCCATAATACTCGAGGAGACCATTTTTTAATGTAATGAAAAGACTGCATTGATCACATTTCAAGATTTTCATATTTCCTAACACCCGTTAACTACAAGAACAAAAGCAACTATGTATTAATATCAAATTCAGTATGACGAAATATATATATCTTTCTATTTAGATGGTAATTTTGATAAAATTGTCCGTAAGCAGAGAAAATACATTAACAAAAACCCCAGAGGATATATGTAACTTTGATATCTGCGAAAAATAAATCCCTTTCACTTTACAAAATATATAATACTAAAAACGAGTCTGCCAGCACGAAAAGAAGCATTAGCATATACAACCTACTGGCAACGTAGGAAAATATAATTTCGAAGTTAAGAAAACGCAATATTAGTACAGCAATACATTATTAAGGTTATAGGGGATTGGTTATTTTGTTCATATATTGAAAACAAACAGAGTATATTTGACATTTGAAATTGTCTCTAACTGTGATGGAAAACTACGTCTTAAAACACTAACATGATGTAGACTTTCACATTTATTGTTACCGCCGGTTTTCTCTTATAACCTTAATATTAGTTTTATTATGTTCAAAAGACACAGTTAGTCATGTCTTTCAATGGTTCTCCATACTGCACAACCCCCGATTCATTTGGACCCTTCAAGCGAGGTACTCTGTACGCGACACGGACTCCATTCGGTAACAAATAAATATTACATGTATTTACTTCCAACAAACTAAACTGATGAAAAAGGTATTAAAATTAAATAAATACATAAATGACTTCAGACTAATAACTTTCAATTAAAATGCGATGCGTGAGTATGTAGCGTGAGTTATCCGTATATACATATCAATATATCATTAAGTTAGTTAAATGATACACACGATTTTGTGGGATTAATTATATTATGTACTTATAACAATTTTTGTAACTCCAAAACAAACAACTGACAGATACAACTGAAACCAAATTTCAACGCAAGCAAATCACGCCTAGTATCATTAGAATATAGCGGAAAGAACACAGAACGGTTGACACTCGGCGAAAGTAAATGAAGGTTCCATTGTTAGTGTGCATGTGTTCAAGTTTCTTAATGGATGCCATTAAAATTGAAAAATGACAGTTTTCGTTACAGTTTGTGAGTAGAAATACAATAAAACATCTTTCGCTACTTTATAGAAACATTAAACCTGCCATGCATGATTTTATATAAAATATGTATTCCTATTTCCTGATAAAATGTTACAATATATTGGATATATAGGTATATAATATTTTTTATAATCACACTACATTACATCGGTTTCATGTAAATATCATTTAAGTATAATTATCAACTCTCTGAAATGGATGAAAGCTCTCAATAAACTGTTTAGGAACAAATAATATTACTCATACACGATAACAATAAAATAAGTTAACATTACACACTTAAGCCGTTCATCACAAATTTTTTGTTAGCCTCAGCTAGCAAACATACAATGTTGCACTTAATTAACCAGGCTTACATAAGGCTTGATACAGCGCACGTTTTATCGACACCAAATGTCATTGAATATGGACGCATTCAACAGTTTGAAGTCGTACGGTGTTCACAACGCAGTTTCATCGTTAAGCTTCTCATTTGGTCCTGCTTTCAGTTTGACCTGACTGCCAGAAAGGTTTCTTTGGATTCCTTCTTGACTCGACGTGTCAGCAGCAGGTGTGGAAATTCCAGTTTTGTGCTCAGCGTTTACCGGGTGATCCATGGAAAATGTGACGTTTTTCCGAGAACTGCTAGCACTTTGTGGGTACGAAGCCAAAGTTGCATGATCAAGGGACCCCTTCCTAGTTAATGGCTTCTTGGGAACAGGATGATCTGCGGGCGGCCCTGCCAATTGCTGTTGATTACTACCCTGAGAATTTTCTTTAACAATATCGTCAACTTGCTTAGCAAAAAATCCCACGGATGGATGAAAATATGCATAGTACATGACCATGCAAAGAATTCCAATGAAAAACAGTGTATAATCGCCAACTAGACCGGCGATTCGAAACCAGATAAACTCTGGTGACGAAGGACCCCAAGAGAAAAACCATGTAAAGAGAAGGACGGTGTTTTCTAAAAACGAGATAATGTAGAATGTCAAATATTTGTAACGGGTGGGCTCATCCCGAATGTTGAAGAATGTGAAGACGTAGATAAACGCAACGACTAGATTAAACAACGCCTCTTCGCATTGATTGGAACAAGCCTGGTTTCCTTGTACGATAAGCCACGCTAGCATCAGCATCCAATGGGCGATACAAACAGGAATCTAACGATGAATTAATATTTCCGACAATTACTAACACGTAAGTATTTAAATTAGGTATGTGTTGTTTTTATCAATGAGAATAGGCTTACGATTAATAGTGAATATGTCGCTGCAAACACAGCCAATGCAAACACTCTTGCACCTAGAAAAAATGAAACTTGTGTCAATTCGACCAGTGCATACTGAATTAATAATGTATAAGTTAATGTTATAACTTAACTTACTTATGCCACAAAGATGCCAGAAAAATTGCACAAAAGTCCCCCTGTATGATATATTTGGCTTATCTGGTTGTGAGAATCTAAGGGACCTGTTGTAAGCCGATAATGACCATGCCAAACTCAACAATGATGATCCAACAGCAATAAATTGTACTATAGAGGCAAAAATTAAACAATACGCATAAAATTCAGGCAAGATTAATTTTTTTTTAAAATCTGCTTAAAAGTATGATACTCACTGTTTTGGTCATTGTACGGCCCCTTCTGTTCTTGTAGATTATCATTAAAGTGGTAAATCAGGATATAGAGTTGCAAGGTTACTTGCGGGGCTGACTCCATGAAGGCTTCGAACAGTCTTAGCAGAGTTGAATCTGCGTCTTCATTTATCATGTAAGTATAATACTTGATTTGTTGCGCTTTATCATTTCGAGTTGCAGCTTTGCGACTTTTTAGACCGTACATAAGAGCGTCTATGTACCTGTTACACAGACAATGATAATACGCACTTTTAAGTATACCTCCATCCACTACACCATACACGGTTAATTGTGATTGACATTTACATAAGCCATAATAAGTATAAATGCACGATAAATTGTGTACGAACCTCAGAACTGGAGCCAGCTGAAGAAGCAGGAATACTATTCGAATCACCCATTTTGTGCAGGAAGGCTTAGGAATTGTCTGATTGTCCATGTCCATTACATACCTATGGAGAAACAAGATTTGGATTTAGGCACTCTTATTAATAAAACTAAATCACTGATTGCTAAACTGTACTAGGCTAAAATTGTAACTAACCACCGAAGACTAAATGCAGTCATTGTTCCAGCAGGAATAATAACAAATACCAATGTTAAAACGAAGTAGTCTATGCGAGAGTTGGTGTAGTAAACATAGGCGACATATATGTCCATTCCAAGGTCGAATATATACGTGCCCATCGAAAGCAGGATGCAGAACATATCAAAAAAGTTAAACCGAAGCGACGGGGGAAGAGCATCAACTTCATCGTACTGCAACCACTGAGATTCTGAACAATTCATGTAATCGAGCAGATCTCCCTCCGAGTGCTTTTTCCTAACTTTTGCCACCGGCATGGAATCCTTAAGATCCCGGAGACTTCCCGTCGACATTTTGACGAAGTTTGTTATACTACGCGCTCAACGATTGTAAGTGACCGCGATTAGTAGTAGCACTGCTAGTATCGCGTTGTAACATCTTATAAGGACCTTATTCCAACTGCAGTACTCATCAAAGCGATGAACACGTGACTAAATTTTCCAGAATTCCACCGTGATGATTGTTTGCATGCATCTTCACACCTGCAACATACATAAAAATAATTCTGTACACACGCATTTTCAATGGTTTTTAAGATACCACATTTATTTATGTGGTTACGAAAGAGGAAGTTGGTTATTTGAAAACTAGCGTATCTAGTATCACTGACAGTACCTTATAACGATTTAGATGCAACAGTTCCAAAAAATTCCACTTAATCACAAAATTACGACGGGACTGAATTCGATTGCGGTACAGTGAAGAGGCAAGAAGAAGGACCCATGTAGTTACTTGTTGGAACGGATAAATTGGTTTTGTTTGGAACTTTTGGAAGTACAGAGAAATACCACTGTCACTGCTTTTCTGGCAAGCCTGTTTGTTCCAATTCGATTCAAACAGTTAATCTTCTGATGAACCTCAAGATACTGATTTTTATGATTCTTTAATGTTTATATTGGTTGGAACTTACGATTTCACAAGTGGCTGTTGTATGCTGAAGAGATAACTGGGTACAATTATGGAAGGATGACAGGTACGATACGATCCCTTGTATGCAACATCAACAATTAAGATGCGGTAAAGATAAACAGGAAAAGATGACTGAGGAGACCAACGTCGTCCGCCACAGGATATCATGTAAACAGGAAACAAACAAGAAACAATGCAATAACTTTAAATCCTCAACATTTCATTTTCAAGTCACTTTTAATGCAACCAATTCAACCAAAATAAACAATTTGATAAGATGTAACTTACCTATTATATTTAAAGTAGAATATTAAAATATGGAAAGAGCAAACAGTATTTCTTGTAACACGACCTACAACACAACCTTTCCCCTTTTGAAACTTGTACTGGCTGGGATTATTGTTAAAACTGTTTCCTGTGTCCTACTTAACAATTTTACGATATATTACAGTTAACTTTGTGGAACGAACGAGAGTGTGTGGGAGGGAAGTCAAGTCAGTCTAAAGAAGTATAAATATTAGCAAGTAGCGAAAGTAATTTTAATAACTATTTTTGCAAAAACAAATGAAGGGTGGTATCATCATCATAACCGTATCCCGTGTCGTCGTTTGTGTCGTTGTTGCTTTTCTGTTATGATTATGATGACTCTATGCATAAAACTATTACGCATGCATTAATAATGGTTTTTATTGATTGACTAAAAAGCTTAAGTTGTTGTATGTGTTTGCACACACAGGACGTTATAGAAGAGTATGATGGACTGTAATTTAACAACGATAATAAATAAATTAAGTACCTCTCTCGCTCTGTTTATGTACAATATTTTCCTGGAAAAGCAAAAGTTTATGTACAATTTCGTGTTGTGTTTTTCTCCGTTTCTCTCGAAAAGCAGCGGACAAGTCTATTGATTGACCTTACGGACGCGGGGCTACTTGGGATCCGAGTGGCGAAAATCCGCTAAGACTACGTGTAACAAATAGCGAGAAACAGATGGGCTGAAAGATGAGTTGTGTGTGAGATGAGATGATTCAGTGTTTTTATTGTGAGCCAGGTAGCGAGATAGAGAGATCTAGAGAGACAGATGATCTTTTGCGAGTGTAGTGAGACGTGAGCAAGAAAAATAGAGGAAACGCGTGAATGGGTTGGATTTTGGATTGAAAGTGCATTTTAAAATTGTCAATAGTTAAGATTAGAGACAGGTCACAGGTTCAAAATTTAAAAGTTCCAAAGACATATCTCCCAAGGCATTGTAGGTAGGAGACAGGAGTTGAGGTGTTTAGAAGAGCAGTGAAATAATATGGTAGAGTAAATTGTAGTTTTTATCATCGTCATATTTATCTGGTGTGGGTCAAGTAGTAGATTTAGTTTTAATTGCTGAGAAAGAGTGAGAAGTGGGAAAGGGAAAATGGCGGATGTCGGGGATTGGTTCAAGTCATTACCTCCGTTAACCAGGTACTGGTTTGGAGGAACTGTGGCCCTTTCGTTATTGGGGAGGTTTGGGCTCATTTCCCCATTCTATCTTATCCTTCAGTATCAGGAAATATTCCACAATTATCAGGTATTCAAACTACTTAGCTAAATGAGTTACTTACATATCTGGATATTATTAGTGATTTTTGTTGGGATGGAATGTATGGGTTTGTATTAACATCAGATAACGGGCATTTTTTTGTTCATAGATATGGCGTTTCGTGACTGCACTTTTCTTCTACCCAATAAGCCCGCAAACAGGGTTCCACTTCCTAATTAATTTGTACTTCTTAATTAATTACTCGAAGCTTCTTGAAACTGGTAAGCTTATAGTGTTTCAAATACTGATATTTAAATGCACATTACAATAGATCACAGATCCCAAGGACGAGTATTTGTGCTCATTGATTTTTTTTTCTTTTTGAAAAGGTGTTTTCGTCACCAGACCTGCCGACTACGCGTTCCTGTTGTTGTTCAATTGGGTGTGTTGTACGATTGCTGCGCTTTTCATGAATATGATGGTAGGTTACTTCCTAATAAGGAAGTCAAGTCTATTTTAATTAAACATATTGTAAATGTGATTTTTAAGGGTCTGATATGATATAAGCCCTTTTTTCTCTTAACAGGTATTAATGGATCCCATGGTCCTCAGCGTACTGTACGTCTGGTGTAACTTGAATCGTGATACAATTGTCAACTTCTGGTTCGGATCCCAATTCCGCGCGATGTATTTGCCTTGGGTGCTGTTTGGTTTCAATTTGATTCTCTCTGGAGGGTAATGACGACATATATGTATCCACCAACTTATATACACTTATGATCACAGTTAAATGTACGCAGTTAGCACGAGTATGTTTCATTTTCCACAGTGGCATGGCCGAATTGATAGGAATCCTCGTAGGCCATCTTTACTTTTTCATGAAATTCGATTACCCAGCACAATATGGCGGACCATCTCTTCTACAAACACCTGCGTTTCTGTAAGCCTCGCCTTTGACTACCTCTGTACTTAAAACATGAGTTTACTCAGCAGCATTAATTTGATTTTTGATTATGGAATCGCTTTTCTATAGGGAAACTTATTTTCCACCACGCCAAGGCGGAATGGGAGGTTTTGGAGTTCCTCCTCCAGGAAGGCCCAGTGGCGGCGCCGGTGGTGGTGGTGGAGGAGGAGGAGGAGGAGGAGGAGGTGGTGGTGGCCGATTTGGAGGTGGATATAGCTGGGGACGTGGGCAGGCTCTTGGCGGTGGAGGCTAAAAATATCGTTATTTCAAAACGTCCTCCTTTTCTCTCGAAAGTACCAACTGGCGACTGTTTTAGGCATAATCTTCTTGTTAATTATTTAATTTCATTTTATATATACTTTACACAAATGTCTACACACTACATAATATGTATGTATACCATCATAAACTAATTAATACTTTCAATTTCAACTGTTGGCTATGTAAAAAAATGCGTCTGTACTTGTTTCCACACGAATTTTGTGCGTGATAGTGTGCGAAAATGTACATATATCATCAACAAGTTAAATTGTACTTTACATCATCATAAAAATGTATAATGTGCGTGGAGAAATTGTCACATTTCTCTATTTTCAAATAACATAAAGAGAAAAGTTATAAAAAACAATCATCACAACACTAGAACTGCCTTAACATTCATTCGTCATTTTTTTCCTTTATTACTATAATTGTAATGTGCATTCCACTTTTGTTGTTACAAAATTACAAACTTGCATTCATCATCCCCCAGCATTTTAAATGTTCATTAATAATTAGTTAGTTGTATAATGCTAAAACAGCATTTAATTGAGTTCTCTGGTCTTCCTGCCATTATACTTATTCATTCATTCATTAAAGTGAAAGTAATTAATTGATGTGACGGTCATAGGTCAGCACCCAATCCACAAAAACAGTACATAGATGTGGAGATGTTTGTCAAATTCCACCAAAAAGTGAAAATGGAGAAAGCATAAAAATAAGTAGACATGCCAAATGGAACAAACTGCGTAGTTCCGAATAGTTCCAGTTCAGATTCAGAGTAGAGCTTATTGTTAGGTAAACAAAGCAGAGGAGTGGGAGACAAGCAGTAAAAGTAAACAACGGAGAGAGAGAGAATGAGAGAAAGTGCTTTCACTTTTACGACTTGGAACAAGTTCGTTTCTAGTTTCTGGTCTATATAATCTGTTGTAGTGGAGTTGTTGCAAAAGTGGACGGACTGCCCATAACAGACTGCCTGCGAGAGAAAAGTCAGCACCAAACCGACCAAGCAGATTGTGGAATCGGTTTTTTCTTCTAAAATGAATCATGTGGTGTTGTTCTCGCCTGATGCTATTTTCCTGCCTGCATGCATGCTCTGCTCCTTATTTACTAGGACGGGAAAAATGTAAACACGAATGGAGAAAAGGATTATCGTGTTTCACATTCACACTTGCAACAAATTATAGTGCAGAATTCTGATTTACTACCGCATGTTATTTGCTGATAATAAAAAATATATAAATTCATAAAAAAAACTTTCCCTGTCAGAAACGGTTAACTTGGTTCACTGGTTGTCGAAATCTGTAGCGATTAGGGTGAAGAAACGCACTTTCTAGGAGTGGTTGCTGTTAGTGGTGAAGAAAATGGAAGTTTTACGTTTGTATAAAGCGTTGTTGAGAGAAAGCCAAAAATTTCCCTCTTATAACTACAGGTAATTGAGTTTTCTAATGTGTCATTGTAATGTAACGGATATTGATTATTGATGACCAATTATCAGTTCTTTTGGACGAGTAGGCAGTTATTTATCTTTGTGTGTGCATTTTCTTTTCGCAGAAACTACTTCATCCGACGAATACAAGATGCTTTTAAGGCAAACAAGACGCTCTCTGGGGAGGAAGCAGTTAGCAAGGAAATTTTACGGGGAAATATAAACTTAAATATAATTAAACGTCAAGTGAGTTGTTAAAACGTTATAATGGGTTGTAACGATCTTATATTTGTGTTGACACTTGATTGAAGGAAGATTTTTTTAAAATTGATGTACCTATTTTTGTATCGGCAGGTAATCATTGGACAGCTTTACCAAACGCATAAGCTTGTTATTGAAAATGTCCCCGCTTCACAAGGAAAATCTTAGATTTAATTTACCTGATAGTGATAATCATTTTGTACATAGTATGTTAAAAATTTATGGCTAATGAATGACGTAATCAAATTCAGCATTTACCTTTGATGCTATATACGTATTCATGCTGAAGATTTGTATGAATTATGCAGGTGTTCCTGCAATTGACTGTTGAAGAAATTATATTGTAAAATGGATTTCAATCAAAAGAATAATATTCCATATTATGCAGTTCTTGTTTATTTAGTCGTTACTAAAAATGCAAGTAGTTTAATGTAAAATGCACAATGACAATATTCCTAATCTGAGTACTAGGTAGAAGTGAATTCTTTTAAGATAGATTGGATTGGTTATACTATGTGTAAAGAAGTGGTTCACCAATAAAATTTATTTCGTATAATATTAATGTTAATTCGCAAAATATTACAGAATATACACACGCATCATTATTTTCTCGATAAAAAATATTAATATGACGCGGCGCAGTATCTCTCATGTCGATGTAGGAGTCTCCGGAAGAGAGCTGTATTTATAACTTGGGGGTTTAGAGTCCAATTTCGCACCATTCGGTGCATACAAATTATGAACTGACGCTATTCTATCAACATATCTGTGAGAAATTGCTTGTCGGAGGTGTCGCTCCTCTGTGTCAACACAACAGTCTGAGAACGTTAGGGCTGGATGTAGTAGACTGGCAGGAACTTTTCGGGAAGCACACACGCACAAACCTTCATTTGGAGAAATTCACATTTGACCATAATATTTACAAAAATTCTTTCTACCCTATATTTCATTATGATGCTGATATATATTGCACATAGTGTATACTACCTCCAGTAAAAACACTTATCGGAAAGCTTATCAAAATGGTGACAATTGCTCCTAAAATTGTCAGTAGGAGATATGACACAGACGTTACATCATCTACTTGCCAATCCCTGTAAATGATAGAAACATGGGTACCTAGTTATGTTATGAAAGCATTAATGTCTTCAGATCCCCATGCGTGTAAACTTACTGTATAAATGCTTCAGGAACGGAATTATTCTGAGGGTGCCACGGGAGGATTCGGAGCAACAAGGTTCCATTTAGTCCTTTCGAGTCCGGACAGTCTCCCATTATTGGAAGTAATGTCTCAATAGGTGTTGTGTTTAGTATTTTATTAACTGCTACGTATCCAGTACACAGCACACCTCCCATAAATCCAACGCAAGCACCCTGCGGTCATTATTTTAAAAAGTTAATCAGTTAATAATATACTATAATCATAAAACCCACATACATGAAATTCCATGAGTTTGTTTTACGTACATATTTGTTAATGAATGGAAAAAACATTCCCATCAAAAATACTGCAGCCAAAGGTCCATAGAGGATTGAATTGAACAACAGTAAATTGGAGCTGCTCGTAACAGGCAGCGCTTTCTCAATGTATGAGAGTTTAAAGGCAAGAAGAGTTAAAGCGCAAATCAGCACCGCGTACAAAAGACCTGTTCTAAATTAAGTAGCAATTTTCATCAAATCCGCCTGCTTTCTCAGATCATGCAAACGATTAAAATATTTTGTCAAAAGTGGAAACTTTTACTAATAACTCTGCAGCATATTGGCGATGCAGTTTCCGAGTCCTCTTCTTTGGGTTTTGATGTACAACATCCACTCTTGGAAATGAAGTCTTGATAAACGCAAGCAGTGACGGAGCTTATCGCGGTGGAGTATATGCTATGTGTCAAAATTAGCTTTATATGTAGTTCATATATTTCGTGGAGACATTCACTCATGAAGGGGTTTAGATACTTACCTAATCGCGCTCCCAACAATGGTTGCGGCAAAGAAACCAACAATTCCTGGGATGAAAGATAAACTTTTCCGGAAGAAATGCGGAATAATATCTTCTGCTTTCTTTATTTGGCCCAACGTTATTGGATCGCAACCGGCATATGCCGCCTGCAGAAAAACGGCAATCAGGAGACATAGCAGAGCCGGAAGTATGTACAATGGAATGCTCATGAAAATAGATCTACAATTAAACCAAAATATGAGAAAATAAAGAAGAGAAAAAAGATAACATATTGAAACTGCAAACATTGTATTAAAATGCATAAGTTAATGTTTCTCTTTACTTCATTGCATCCCTAAAAGTGACCATGCTGGAATAACGCTGAACAATTGGCTGGTACATTGCCATTTCCATTAAAGTAATGAAACCGTACCCAACAAGAAAGTTTAATAAGTTGTGTGGCTGGAACGGATTTATCTTCAAACTAATAAAAAAGCAAAAAAAAAGTATTTTCCTTTTCAAACATCTCTACTCTATGCATATCCGGTATGACTCATGATCATAATATGTACATGTACATATATAATCTAATCAATTAAGTTCATCGTAAAGTTCATGTGCAAATTACTTAAATATTTCCAAGCGTCCGTGTTCCGCAGCCAATTCAAAGGCATGTGGTAATCCTCCAGCCTTGCTGGCGCTTACGATTGCGAGTGCTAACAGAAACAGTGCTACCCAGAAATAGTAAAATACTTGCGTCCACACTGTCGCTTTAAATCCACCCTGGTTCATTATGAATTTTTTTCAACATGAAAAATTACACCAAAATGTTTCAGCAATTTACTAAATGTTGTGCGTAATAAAAAGCATTGTATTGTTTACCAAAGCTGTGTTAATCCCAGCGAAAACACCGATACCGATTACCGAGGTCATCATTGGCACCTGAAAGTATCTTTCTAATGCGTAGCTTACCGCTCCCAGCACGACGCAAACATAAAATGTTTCATGCGCGATGTAGGCAAAGGATGTCAAACATCGAAATGCAGTCGAGTCAAAACGGTGACCAATGTACTAAAGTATAAAGTAAAGATTATATCTAATTACATGAGAAAGTGGGTCAAGGTCAGACGGAGAAAGCTTAAAGAAAAATGTTCGCATCACATTACTTGGTGAACACTGGTTATTTGCATGTTATGAAACATTGATACAAACAGGAAAGCCCCCAATGGAACGACTGCAACGGTTACGATTGTGATCATGAAGGACTGGATTCCATGATAATAGAAATCCGCCGGATTCTCTAATGATTACATACACAACAAGTGTGAAAATTATTGTTAGATTAAGGTAATTTTGGTGTTTGTGGATGAAAATATCTCACCTATAATGGCCAACGCGGAGATATACAGCATAGCGGTGGACACTAAGCACGGGAAAATTAAATGTTTTATACTCTAAAAGGAAAATATAAATATCATTAGATTTCAAAATGTTTCCCATGGTCTTACCTGCCACTGGCCCAGGCGTCATAAGTCTACCTCCAATCAGGAAGTCATCCCGATTTGTTGGCGAAAGTATTCCATGATACATTCCACAAAATAATACAACAGCTAAAGAGATTCCAACAACAACGTAATCGGTTATGGAGAAAGAGCTGTCGCCCACGATTATGTCTGACATTTTCTCGATATCCATGACTGATGTTTTAAAAATGTTTATCAAAGCGTTTGCTACATATGAAGTTTCACTGAACTGAACTGCTCCAGTCACTAAACCGGACAGTTGCTTTATTCGTTGTGGTCTAAAATTCTACATTGAATCAGCAAAGGAAAAAATGACAAAATTATTTAAAAAATCTTGCCCAATCGATATTTCCTTCTGGCGCATGCAGCATGTTCACAAGTCACAATTGTAGTTTTCGACCATACGTCTACCGAATATTACTGCATAATAAAATGAGCCGTTTGTTGCCGTTTCTAACTTTGCCATTTACTGGTTTTGTAATTAAACGTTAATCTAATCTTCGGGCTCAGATAAGATACACCAATGCATGAGTCATGAATGCATAAAATTCATTTGACACATTTTTTATTATTATTTACCTTTTTCATATACGTATCTACGCTGTTCTTATTTGATGCATAATGTCGGTCGCGAGTGGTTATCTTTTTCACACCTCATGAATGTCCCAATAACATTTTTATCTCGAATGAGAGTTAATTTCGTAAATTTGCTGCAATAGTGTATCAAATGAGAGTTCGGTTAGGATTGATAATATCAGCGGATATAGTACTCATGTATGTAATTGTGATGAACTTTATGAACCATTTATTACAGGAAGACACAAAATTTCAACTTTGCTGAAAATTTAATTACATATTGGGTACAAAAAGGTGCATGAATGGGCTTAATTTATGAGACAAAATAATATATTAATACAAAGCATATCAGAAGAAACTTCAACAGCAGGGCCTTTTAACGACTGAGGCTACATCAACTAACCACCAAAATGGAATCCGGCTGGATACACTGGAAGTGCTTGAGCAGGCTTCACTGCAACTGCAATCGGTCTGGATATTACCGTAGGTGCAACAATTGGAGAAACAATGGTCGCAGGTTTGGTCACAGCAACAACTTTTGCTGGGGCATTAGGAGGCGCATACCCAGGTGTCCGTTCGACAACTGCATTGAATCCATTAACCCCCGCGGTATAGGTTACCGTTCTCAGCGTTCCATCTAAATATTGTCATTATGCTATCAATCTGCAAAATTTGGTTATCCCCGCATGAATTTAGTTTAAAAGAAGAATCATACCAGGTTCAACCAAGGAATATCTTCCTACAACATTATCTCCCGTTCTGGTCTCCTCGTGGCTCTTTTGATCTCCAGTGCTTGGATCGTTCACTGCGTATCCAAAGCTGTAGTTTGGAACAGCAGCAACCTGAGTTGGCAGGGGAAGGACTATTTTTCGGAGCGGTGCTTGTGCTTGAACGGCAACAACAGGAATCGATTGTTGAGGACGAATGGCACTCACGGGTATGGTTTGTTGAATTTGATTTTGCTGAGCTTGAACTGCCACAACTTGAAAACCCTGGGACGATGGAACTGGACTAGCTGGAATATTCACATTTTGTTGCTGCTGCTGTGCTTGAATAGCCACCACAGGGAATCCTGGATTTGACACGGAGGAACTTATGGCTTGAATTTGATTCTGTGGTAGTTGCTGTTCCGCATGGATGGCTACAACAGGCGGTCTTGTGTTTGGCAACGCAATGGAAGGTCTCGTTGGGGGCCTGAGTTGAAGAGGTTGCTTTTGTTGAACTTGGATTAAGGAAACAGGTCGGAGGTACTGGGTCTGGATACTAACAGGCTGTTTCACAAAGGTTGGGTAGTAGGATGGGTAATATGACGCAGGAGCGTATCCTCCAGAAATAAGTTGGAAGCAACCCAAAAGAACCACGAGCTATCGGTTCAGAAATATTTCATTCGAAAACAATGATTAGCAATGCTTTCAACCTATAAGCACTTATTCATATTCCAACTTAAAAATTATAAACCGATATTATATGACTTCTCATTCTCACCTTCAATGTAGGATCCATTTTACCGAATTGGAGACAAATTTTGCATCGAGCGAATTGATAAAGACTGACTGAATAAAACCAAAAGGTCAACTTTATATACCTTTGGTTCGCCAATTCTCTTGGAAGATGCATAATAATATATTATGGATACTTATCATAACCATCATAACTTTTCATATTCCATCCATGGTACTTCATCGTTTATTTTTCAGCATTGACCTTTATCTTTGTTTTATTTAATTGAAATTAGGTCCTTAATCAGTGCATTATACAAATTTTCTGTCAACAAGTCAACATGTTGTACGCACGCACCAACGCATCATTATGCTTGACTTAATACAAAGCTATCGTATAAAGGCGGGGCGATCGGATTATCCAACAATGCGAGTCATTTTTTTATTTCACGTACTCGTATTCTAACCGTCTTATCAACCAACAACATCTTGTAATGCAGAAAGGTTCTTTTTTGTAAGGCCTCTTCTGCTTGCAACCAAATCTCTACTTTGCATAGTAAGCAGTGATTGACAGAGTTGTAGTTCTAGCTATTATAGTTTATTTACACCTTTAATTACATCTAAGAGCTTGTCCACTGGCATTTGATACCATCAAATCCAATATTCAAATATCATGTTTGCCTAGTATAATCTTGACAAGTCGCTAGGAACCACCTGTTGTGCAAAAACAGCTTCTTCTTTCGAGACACATTTTCATCAAATGTCCACATAATCAAATAGGTAGGTATACATGCAACCACCACGCCATGAGTTTCTCACGTACACGAAAAAGGTGTTAAATGTGGGGACTGCAACGGTCACTAACATATAGTCTAGACTCTGAAGCTCGTCCCATTGTTAATGTATGTAATATGTATAAAAAATAATATTTAAAACCATAACGTATCGCATCATAAATCAATACATTCCATCATATCGTGATAATAACCACAGAGAGAAGGTGACAATATTCATTCAATCTGAATCCGAAACAACTAACAAAAAAGTATGAGTAAAACATAAAAGGTTTATTGGCAAACATTTCAATCGATGAGTTATTGAATTGTCGTTGCCCTCTGCTTACTTACAGATAGGTACTTACAAACTGTCAACGTCCATATTTTTTCGATTTTATTAGATTCTTCGTGAATTATTCAGTGACAACTCAATGCATTCACATTCGTGGATCGCATTAAATAAAGCTTTCCGGTCCGATTCCGCTTTAATTGATATCTGTTGTAAACGAATAGCTAATCCTATTTGAAGGTTATTAAGACATGTCTCTTGCACAAAAATGCATTTTTTATCTATATTACAATAATACTACACGTAACAATCCTTTGTTTTCAAGAATTTGATTCATTGTGAACAATGTTATTGACATCATTATAATAGTAATCTTTACTATTGTTGGTGTTGTCAAATATCAGTCCACATAATTTACATTTCCAGTAAGTTGCTTATTATTATGACTGCCACCGTTTAATTTCATTTGATCAAAGATAATATTATTATGATCTGTGAAGAGTGAATAATGCAGACGTGACGAAGACAGCGTAAGTAAATGCATATACATACCATCCTAATGTGCTTTTTACAGAAAAAGTCAATTATAGCAAGATGGAAAACGTCATTCTCTCATAAGGAAAGTGAATCTTACGATATATAGCATTTGACACATGTACCTGTTGCTGCATTATCCTGTCTGCACCTTCCACCTTTTTTTAATGAAGCAGCAATTTGGCACATGGACAATTCATCTCTTTCAATATTATTGTGTGGAGAATCCACAGCTTTTTCTGTTAATTTCCACAATAGGAAGAAAATGTCGACAATGACAATCGATGGCTTCATCAGGCTCAATTTCAGTCTGGGTAAATAGGTATTGATAATTCACAACATTGTCAGTCAAAGTTTTTTAGCACTATTCCCGTATATATCGACTTGTGTATGATAAAAAGTACATATCTTATGTATGTAGTGCAGTAAACATTTAGATTACCTGGCTTATTTGCAGCAGTAATTGTGTTCCTGAGATTAAAAGTGCTGATAAAGAATACCTAAATACATATTTATGTACATTATACAATACACGTCCATCACATCTTGTATTGAATATTATATTTGCGAGGAGATCAAGATAACTAATTGGAACTATTTCAGATAATACCGTAAAGCCTGAAATAAACGTTGTCCTCAAATTATGTCAGACAACAACACGGAATTGACGCCCTCGGACTTCGCGTCTCCCGATCAAAAGGAAGCATAAAAGCAAACCAGCCACTAATGATTTATTCAAGAAACAATGTAATTTAATTTAGCATTAGCAGTGGCTCATTATACCTGTTAGTGTGCACAATGAATGTCTGATATTATGCGAAGAGTAAAATGTTGGAATTCTAGCTGCGAAACATGTTAAAATTACTTAAAATCTGGAATAATATAAATATGTAAGCAGTTTAAATTTTAGAGACTTCTGTTCTGACAAAATAAAGCGGATTGTCATACAAGATTATGCATCAATGAATAATGCCAAACTCTTCGATCCAGGTATCGAAAAGATTCTAAGCACTGTTTTGTTGTTGGAGAATCACTGCAGCAGCGGCCGATATTAAAGGCTTTACGGGACTCAAACTTTTTTTCCCTATTTGTCCTCTTTTCAGCGTCTTTGAATCTCTGGCAAAGCCAGATCACGGTTCTGATGATGGTATCAGTGAAGCCAACGATGACAGACGTCAGGTACTACTACTCCATTACATATTACATATTATACTCTAAATTATTACTAAATATTATTCTCCATTTATCACCTAAAATATTCATTATTAGTCCTAGTTAGTACAGTGAATGAGTTATTAGCCAAATTGTAGTTTTGGGGCAATGCAAGACTTCACAAAGGGAGTCTTGGCGCACCAGGTCGGACGGAAGGTAGGCGGTGTCTGTCACTTGTTATTTTATGGAGGTTTGACAAATAATTGGACCCAATTAATTTGCTTATCGCAACAGTTTAGTTATTTTGCTTCGTACATGTTTCTCATTGCTCATTAAATGTTGTCAATCTTAAGTGGACTGCCAACTAGTGAAGGACTTCATCATTCATCATCGTGAACCAAAAAGAGGAGAGGTTATAATAAATCATTATTCACACTTAATGAAGACAACGATGACAAGATGCATGATGGTCGCAGGAGATTTCGGAGCATCGTAAAAATGTGATAAGAAAGCCAGTTTTTCAGTTTCCTCTATCGTAAGGGAAGCAAGCCATGCCGTGTAGTAATTCATGTGAGAGGAATACAAAGTGACGTGAGTTCTTCAAGCGTGATGGGTGTCGGATGTCTCAAAAGGACGCCTGTGACGTACAGATGTAATTAGGTGGTTAGCGAAAAAAATGCCGCTAACACTCAATGGATTTTATGGAGGCTATTATGGATTATTTGTCAACTTAAAGATCATTATGAGTTAGAATGCATAATTTATCACACAAAGTGTAAAATTCAGTTTGTTAAAAATCAGCAAACTGCCCGCCGATGTTATCCTCAACAAACCTTTGCATTTGTTTTTTTATCTAATGTCCTATGTGAAATTAACTTGGGGAGGATTTGCAAATTGCGGAATTAATCGATTCTTATAGATATTTACCTGCAAAACAATGTTGACATGCGTGTCTCACGTTACCCCAGCTCTTCAACTTTATTTTCCATCTTAAGCATTGTTTTTTTTAAATTAATGATATGAGTTCAGGTATTGAATTATCCTCCGCGCTTCCAATTTTTATTAAAATAAGAGATGATTTAGATAACCTAATTCCTTCTTCCAGAAATGCCAAGGAGGACATGCATAATTTGGTATAGCATATCCAGCATGACTTAAGTTTTAAAGCTTATTTTGATTCATAAATCGGGGCTGATATAATAATTAACTCCTCATGACATCAAAATAATTAAGTAATTTGTGAATTTAAACCAGTTATCATACAATCCATTACATCCATGATTTACAAACGTGGCAGTGGCTGAGTTTATAAATAGTCCTTAAAACAAAATGATTGACAGGTGAACTCTACTATTGGAAAGGCAATAAAACAATCATCATTTTTTAGGTATTTTTGTTCACTGTGAATTTAAATAAATTTTCCTTTGAGGTAACCTTACATTATTTAACTCATACATATATAACGTTCTGTCATAATGTTAGAACTTGAATTGTACTCACAACGAAAATTTTGGAGCACGTACGCCTGAAATTCTCCATAAATAGCATAAAATACAGAACTACCTAGGTACATTTCACAGTTCCAAAGTTATGCTACAATAATGTGGTACCTTTCGTCTTATACACACATACCTACCTACGGAACCTACTCGCAATCATGTTTTTGGAATTCGGAATGCATAAAAATAGAAGCTGTAAAAAGCTACTCATGGACCATGTTGTTCGGATTTTAAAACTTGCTTTGATATTGTATGCATATGAAGAACACGAAAGAAGGTAGGTACTTAGGCGTGCGTGTTGTATGCATACGTGTTGCTTTTACTACGAGACATTGTTGATATCTCTCTTTCACTGTCAATTCAATTTTAGACTTTGCTTCAAAACTCAACTTGCAGGTTCGCATTTCCTTTGAAACTCTTCAGTGCAACTTTGACAGTTCTGTTTGGTAGACCTATTTTTCCTGGGTGCGCCATACATCGTTAAAAGTTATCATATATTCATTTCCTTGTTTCTATTTCCCTACTTGAAATTTAGTACAAATAAATTCCAAACGTGGAAAGTTTCTGAAAAAGTCAAAATGGTAAGAAATCACAGAAATCGAATTTTAATCGTAATTAAAGTATGGAAGTGGACAATGATGCAGGAAGAAAATAAAACTTTTTATCATTTTTTACATGTAAAATATTGTTTTCTTTAAATTTTAGATTTTCCAGCCTAATCTAATTGTAAACGTTGTTGAGCCCACCTTAGACCGGGCAAGATACGGAAACCCATTGCCGTGCGCCACTCATTACATTGGTCGCTTTAAATATCCGTTAACAACACCCGGAAATAGTTCTGTTTTTACTGCCCACTACTCCCGCCACGGTGAGCCGTTTTCAGGCCCTGTAAAAAAGCTCACACTCAATCAGCTTGGGAGCTGTGAAACACCCAATTTGACCCCTTATGCGAATACGTGCGAAATTGTCGAATTCAATGGCTACATTAACACAGCCTCAACCGTTTTTGAAGTTGTTGGTCAATTACCAAAAGTGACAAAGGTTGACATCTTCCTCGGGTCTGTTCAACAACCCTTGTACGCGAACGAGCGGCCTAAATATTTTCCTAAAACACCAATGTGTCCGAATGTGAAGCAACTCAGAATCGTGATGGATCTAGACTACTTTTATAGTTTCCAGTATGCTGATAGTTCGCAATGTGGGAATGCTGTCAGCGGTGTTCAGCAGTCTTTCGTTTTTCTTATTGAGTCACTCCTCAAGCACGCGGAAGTCAGCTTCCCGAACCTGAAAAGCCTTATCGTTGATTTGCCAGAAAATGACATCCTTTGTAAAGCTGTGCAATCCCTCATTAAAGCTTGTCATGGTCTGCGGAAAAGGACGCACACAACGTTGAAGAATGTAAAGCCTAGAGAAAAGGCTATTGAGGTAGGTATCTTTGAGTGTCTCACAATGCCCCCTTTCTGAAAGCCCAAGTCATTCCTGATTCCCGATATTTTTGCGAAGGTGTACGTTAAAATGATAATATATAATAAGTGTTTGTAATTGTTTTTTAATATTTGCAGATGTACTCGACAGGTGGTAACAAGGAAAATTCTCATGATCCACCGGTATGGTATCCCAGCGGCCATCAAGCTGGAAATAACCAAATGATGCAATGGGCTCCCTCCAACTTATCTGTACCTTATCATTCCAATCCTAACAATGTTTTTAGCGATCAAGAATCCATTTCCCCATCCTCTGACGGTTACTCAAATGTTTTACCAACATCGCAAGAAATGCAAAGGATTAATCATCGACCCCCTCCTGGATTTTCACCATTGCCGCCAGTTGAAGTGCCAGTAAAGTTTATTCCATCTAATGCTGGAATTTCCGGTTTTCAAGAGACTGATGTAGGACAACGTGTGAATAACTGGCTTAAGAATCTCGAAAGATAAAAAATGATTATATCGTTAGGTGTATTGTGTCGGTAGAACGTAAGTAGAATCGTAGCCGATTAATATTATAACACACTGTTTATATTAGCTGTAATTGTGTTCAAATATATTTGCATGCACGTAGTTACAATATAGATAGAATATTGGTATATTTTGTACAAGTAGTATTTTTTGTATTTTTATTATGTACCCTATTTATATTTGGTATTTCTAAAATAAATTGGGAATAGTGCGCAAGAATAACCAGTGAGGTATTCACTGATTACTACAAAGAAAAGTTTCATAGAGGTAGCTTGGCTGCTTCGGATCGCATTACTTTTCCTGTTTTTCCTACAGGAAGTTTATCTACAATGAAAACTCCACCACGCAATCTTTTGTAGGGTGCAACTTTATCTAATGGAGTGTTAGAAAAGGCAGAAAAAATATTAATATATTAATATGTTGTAGCATTAGTTGGAACTTTTATATCGCATTATTAGCATTAAGAAGACATACCATCAACAAATTCACGAATTTCATCGGGATTTCCTTTGCCCTTCCATTCTTCTTTCAAGACAACAAGTGCTCTAGGAATGTGATCGCCACCATCAGGATCTTCCATCCCGAAAACACAAGCGGCAGCCACGGAAGGATGGTTTATGAGAAACTCTTCAAGTTCAGCTGGGGAAATCTGAGACGAGTAGACATTTTGACATAATTTACACATTTAGCTTAGCGCATTATACAGGTTACAGAATCAAATTGGAAGGATTGACTTACGTGATTATTGAAGTACTTGAATGTTTCCTTGAGGCGATCAACGATAAAGACAAAACCATTTTCATCATACTTGCCTAGGTCTCCTGTATTCATCCATCCGTCTACAAACGTTCTCTTACTTTCTTCCGGTCGATTGTGGTAGCCAGCACAAAGGATAGGGCTGGAAATGCACAGTTCCCCTGCTTTATTTGGGCCAAGTGGTTCCCCAGTTTCCAAATCCAGTACCTTCATCGCATTGTTTGGATATAATTTTCCTACCATTTAAAAACATTAAGCATTATTATCAATGACGAGCTAACAATAGTTTATTACATGCCATAAATGAAATCCCATAAGTCGTAGATTATAGTTATAAATAAAATTTACCGACAGATAACGGAGGGATATTTTCAATAGCTTTAATCTCATTGGAGCTACCAGAAATGTCCACTGTTGTGGTTATTGCACCACATTCTGTCATGCCGAATCCATTAATTACATATTTTATGTTCGGTAGTTTCATCATGGTCTCATAAAAGTGTTCTCTGATGACAATCCCGCCGGTAGCCACGATCTCAATACTGCTTCTGTCTATTTTATTCGCGGCTGGATCAGTGACCAACAGGAGCAGATACAATGGGAACCCAAATGCAAGAAAAGGCTTGTAGGTATCCACAGCCTTGAAAATATTCTCTTTATTTATCTGATTCATCATGATTGACCAATCGCCAACAAAGACGTTTCGAATGGGATACAAAACTCCAAGAACGTGTGTGCATCTCAACAGCCACAACGCAGGCCGTGGATTGTGTCTTGGAACTCCATCCGTCGAAATGCAAAATTGAATGATCTGTCGATTGTTGTAAATTGCCCCTAAAACGAGAAAAAGTCGCCAACATTTCTTCAACGTGCGTATATCTTGTTGAACAAGGAATACAAGTATGTTCTGTATACGTAAGACGCTTAAAATCTCAACTCGAGTAACCACAATTAAAGCATAAACAACAAGTTATGAGAGTAAAATCAGATATGATCTCATTAAAAATGGTAAACCTTTTGATCGCCCAGTTGTACCACTGGTACAGAGGATTAGTGCAGGATCATCTAAATCGTGTTCCAAATCAGTGGGGCAACCTGGTCATCATTGTTCAAAATGAAGATAAATGCGAAATGAATAAAAAAACTTCATCATAATCATACATATTACTTGCTCATATAAAGATACTAATAGCGTGCCGTAGTTTCTGGTGCTCAATTTAATAAAAAGCTTATAAGGAAAGGAATTACTTGAGCCATCATCCTTAAACATTTCATCGACGGACGGGACTCCGTCAGCTTCGCCAAAGGTAATGATTTCGACTGAATGGTCCACATCTTTTGTAGCTGATTGACACTGATACAGAGTTGCAGCATCACACAAGATCCACTTTGCCTTGTAGTCTCTAACTCTGTCAGCCAATGTATCTATTCAAACGTGAAAATGAACGCAATATAAAATCATCATCCTCTACACAAATCTCAAAGCATACTCGCTAATGGCAGTTCTAACACTCTCAGGACTGACTGTGTAACATTTTTTACTCTCCACAAAGGTAGGAATATCAACCTATATATATCACAGCCACAAAAGTTAATGAAAGCAAACGTAATATGTATGCATAAAAACAAACTTGGCGAATAATACTGGTAATTCGTTAATTTGTAAGGATACTCTGGTACTCACCAGGTGTATCCTCTGGATAACTCGACGCAATACAGCCTCCTGCACGCCATATCCCCACTATTATTGTAAAGATGCGAGTAACATCAGTAGTTAAGTAAATGCACACATCTCCCTTTTTTAATCCTCTCTTAATGAAGAAACTTGCAATTTTTCTTGAGTGTGGCTCAACATCAGAAAAGTAAGTGGTCTCGCCAGTAATAGAGTTGGTCTGTTGAAATTGGCAGTGTAATATTCGATCAAAAATAATTGCTGGATATTCTGCTAATTGCTAATAATTCTCCAGAATTATGTCAGGCGATAAGGAAAATATATATTTTTAATATTCCATTACCATCCAATTCTTCCTTCCATCTCGAATGTTTTCATTTGCTTTGTCGAGAAGGTATTGGGATATCCCGTTGTGTTTGAAAACACTTTCCTTCACAAAATTGAATGAAGAACGCAAAATATTGTTTGAACTTGTCATGATGATGCTAGCTTCAATTTTTTTACTAATTTTATGAAAAGGAAACCTTGATTATCAAGGCTTGATAGTGCGAAACAGTGTGATAATGATTATGTGCAATTCCTTCAATGCTGAAATGTTGAATGCTGCTGCTTACTCCCACGATGTGGTAATAATATGCGAAGCAAAAAACAGACATGTATGTAATTTTCTTATTCGTGCAGGTCTAAATAAATGCTACACGCTCTACAAACAGAAGAGGTGAGTTGATTATCTCGTTTGATACTTGTTTTATAGAGATTGATTTGAGGTGCGGTGGAACTAATAAAGATAAGATTAAGAGTGGATATATCTGCATTGTTGAAAAAAAATAATATTTTGCTGGACCATTCAAAAGTGTGAGCTGTGCTAGAATGGATGCTTGTTATATCATTCCTAATATAAAAATGATGGATTGTAGAGCTCATGAATCATGAAAAGGATAAACACGTCAATTTACCAGTCTTGTTCGGGAAATTCCTTTCGCCTCGTCACGTTTGACTTTTCAGACCGTTTATTTTTACCATGTCTCAAGCAAACTTCAATGTTTTTTGTAATTCATTACTAAATCATTTACTATAATTAGGGAATTGGGTTTGACTGATACTCAATCAAACTTCATTGTATGTGGTAATGTAAATACAGCCCATGTAATTTGCAGTTGAAGCAAATCCACTTCTGTAGTACGCTTCCTTTTTTGTTATATTACTACTACATGCATATTTAGGTTTTGACGCAAGTTTGATTCTTTAAAAATGATATATTCAGCATTTCAGATTCTTTAAAAATTCATGTACAAAACGACAATTGTAATTTGTCATTATGAGCAACACTATATGCAATAATTAGTAGAAAATGTTAATAATAAAACCAACAAATTCGCAATGAAATTAAAGAAATATTGTAGGTAGATTTATTCAACAAAGCAAAAACATAACAGTAACATAATTAAAGTATGCTGGAATGAAAGTGAAAAAGTAATTTGAGGTACGAAATTTTAAGGTTTAATTTTTATATTGTCTATGTATGTACTAACGAATCACACGTAAATATGCATACCTACATTTAAATGTGTAAATCAAAAATGCGTAAAGCTTGCATTTAAAGCGAATGAATTTTAATACTTTATTCGATGTGCAGGCACCTTCCCCGTGCATTATTGATTATTCTGCATCTGTGGCTGTGTAGAATTAAGACAATACTTTCAATTTCAATACTATTACGTATCATCATCAGTAACAACCCTTTTGGAAAGAATAAATTATGTGTAAATGCATTTAAAGTTCATTTTTTCCATGAAGTCGTATTCCTTCAACCAGCTCCCCAATCAAACGTTCCATATAGTGTTGTGAATGTTTGGACCATCCTTCAAGCCAACCTAAATGCCCTCCTCGAGATGTCACTATTAATGCAAGTTTTGAATTTTCGGCTGCAGCCTCGTCAACAGGTATCACTGGACAGAAAATTCAAACAATACATCATGAAATGTAAAATTCGTTTTATGATTGTGCGATTTACTAAATGTCCTGAAATTTACATTCTCCAGGTTGCATGGGGTCATCCGCGGCACTTAGGGCAAAAACGGGTATCGAGTACTTATGGACGTTCCCAGAGGTGGTAGCAGAGCGATAGTACTCTATGACATTTGGAAATCCAAATTGTGGAGCAGTTACAGCAGCGTCAAATTCTCTTACTGTCTTTGCCTTCAATGCTGGCTTGGGATCGAACTTCAACTCAGCATTCTCAAAGTTGCTTAGAAATCTGTAACAAAAGATAAGATGCAATGTAAATAATTCACCACTACACCTACATAATATGTCAAAAATAATCGAGAATGAAATGAATATATTTTATGAAATTACTTTTTTGCTAAACGGATTAGTCCTTGCGTTAATGCTCTATTAATTAAATATTTGTTTATAAATGGTTTTTCCAGATGTTCCGAACCGCGAACACAGTCCCAAGCAATAGATATTAGGATAGCGCATTCGAAATAGTTCTTTGCTTCCACTGGCTTGTTAATAAGGTATTTTGATAAAACCATCCTAATATAAACATTACAATACATTGCATATCGTATCTAATATCTATTGCATAAATGATTATTTTCCTAAAACAGTGTCAATGTGTGTTACCCTCCAAGTGATGTGCCTAAGCTAACAATCCTGTATCCTGGAAATTTCTGTTTTATATACGGGGCAATTTCCTCCAAGTCACCGATGTAAGATGCAGAATACGTTTTGGGAGTCTGATACATACATGTAAAATATAAATTAGAGCATTGTTGTAGACTCTACACAATAATAGTTAGTAGTGACCAAAGTATGGTCATACCTTAAAAGGAACTCCTCCATTTCCCCTATTGTTGAAAACGACTACGGAAGCACCCACTTTGTTTAAGCACTGCACCAATGTCCTAACATAACTTGTCTGTGATGAGCTTGTGAGACCGGGCAATATAAGGACCAAGAAGGGACTGCAAATAACATAAAAATACTTAATCAGTAATGCGTGCTAACAATCATAATGATTAGGTATGTTATTACTGACGCAGTGCATTAGCTAAAACTGATGATGAAAATATTATCTAAAATGACCCGTTGGTACTTACCTCTCAGACTTGTCTTGAGCTACCTCCATATAATCCAAAGCAACTTCACCTCCATCAGAGAGCTTGAATATCTCCCTTTCATAAGGTAACGTTGAAGGTGATGTGATCCTTTGGTTTAGACTAAATATCGTTTGGAGCCTACCCTCCATAAAAATGGGAGTGGGGTAAAACTTCGTTTTCAGAGTTTTTACATGCTTGTCAAGAAATCGCTTGAGTTTCGAACTGCTCGCATACACTTTTGGTTTCTAAAAAAGTAAAAATCAATGTTTGTCGCAAGTGTAGTTTAGACTTGTGTATATTATACAATTGTGGAATTTGAAAAACACAAAATTCGACACTAAAATAAGCCCACAGTTTGATGCAAAAAATAAACCTTTTACCTGCGACACATAAAGGGTGTAATATGCTGCAAAAAGGGCAGTTACAGCGGACACAACAGAAATGGCAGTTGTAGGCGAATCGTACATTTTGGTAAAAAAATTAGGTCCAGTGGGACGATAAGAAAAAGGTCCTGTCAAATCGCTTAGTCAGACTTTTCTGCATATACACGTGTGTCCCGGCGTCACGTCCTGTCCCTGTCCAACCAAACACTGCACTGTTTTTACACCACAGCCTAAGACATGAAATACAAAACTTTATCACACACGTATGTATGTATTAGCTTAGCAATAAGGTAAATTAAAGTCAATTGTAACTTGTAACTATTGTAATTGTAAACGTACTTTTTTAACACAGAAGCGTGTGAAAGTGTGGTCGATCTGTGCTGTGGTGTTGGTGGGATGAGTATGGCGTGAGCACCTACTTGCAAGTTACTAGTACATAATGTAGTTTGGTTTGGTGTGCAGAAAGAGTTTGTACTTAACTTTGCTTTGTATTTTGTAATTTGTATGCATTTTTTCATTCTCAACAGAACAAACAGATGATGAAATGCATTATGAGAGGGGGGGGGGTAAAAAGTGAACTGACGGTCTAAAGTCCATAGTCCAGCGTAAAAAAGCGTAAGCGTAAAGAATGACAAGTTGTCATTGACAACGGTGACAGTCATCTTCTTAGATGGTTCTTGGAGCTAGACCAGCTAGAAGAATAAGAATGACAACTGTTTTCCATCATACATGTTTTTTATTGTTGCAACTTGCAAGGACCCCACACACCATTTCAATGACATTCAAGAATGCGAACGTCCGTTTGCACGGGGACATTCTGTCAAAAAATCATTCATATATTTGATTGATGCTTTATAGATTAATTCTGCGTAGTAGGTACAAAAATGACTGATGATAATCAGGACAATTTATCCCTAATAAAACTATCACCGGCAGCAGCATCAACGACTGCGTAGCTGTTCAATTGGTCAGTAAGTAGGATGATAAGATGAATAATATGTATATTTACATACTACATACATATAATATTGTCCCATATCACAACCCAATATCTGTAAATATGTAAGTATTCATTCATTTGGATTTTTAAAACTTTGTCGTTGTTTTTCGAACCCTCAATCCAATCAATCAGCAGTATTCATTCATGTTTGCTCAATCAGTCTTCGACCGACTAGAAATCCAACTTTGTGGCTCCGGCTCCTCAAAAATCACTCATTCATACGAGCAGCATTTCATTACACTTGGGCAAGGTGAGCTCTTAGCGTTTCAGGTTTCGACAAGTAAAAAACTCGTGCCATCAAAAAAAAGCGTTCAGCGCGTTCTCGGTTGTAGATTCACATTTTCTAAGACAAGACGTAAAGAAGAATTGAGATTGCATTGCAAGTTGCAGCAGAGCGGAGCTGCTCTCCTCAAAACATTTCCTTTGATTTTGTTTGCCTTGTTCTCTCTCACATGTTCATCATCTGCTGATGTTATACGAATGTTTTGTTTGTGTCGTTTTTAGTCGTTGGTGAAGTAAGTGTACCTATTCAATAGTGGCACCTTCATTGTGGTTAGTAGTTAGTAGGTTATCTACGATAACAATATTTTACTAAATTGTAATATTTTTACGATTTTACACTACTATTATTACGGGGGATTATTATTACGCATTGTGTAGCGTAAGACTGAACGTATTTGTGTTTAGTTTTTTTGTTGTTAAACTGCAAACTTTTGACTTAATGTGATTTTAAATTAATTTTAAAACCGTATGCCGTAGTACAATAATAGTAGTATTTACTAAATACTATTTAGTGCGTACGTTGCTTAAATTGCAAATAAAGGGGGTGCGGGAGGAGTGGTTTTGAAGGTATGCGGGATAATTTTATTTTTAATTGAAAAATGACGGAAATTTTGTAAGAATTTAATAATAATGTGTTGTAGGAATCATTTACTAATGCATGCAATCATCAACATGTAATTTAGTATCGTTTTGACTTGAAATTACTGCTACGGAACACGTTGTTGGTGTATTCCTAATTATTGTAATTTTTAAAAGTGTAAAGCACTAATGTAAGTAGTAGTGTTTGATTTGATAGTACATATAGGGTTGCTTTGCCACTTGACTGTCATCAACATGTAACCTTCTTTCTGCCCATTGTTATAAAAATAAATGTGGCCAGAGGAATAATTTTTCAAATATTTTTGAGGGTTTAGAGCAGGGAAAACCTTTGGTGATGAAAACAAGAAGAAGCAGGAAAAGTTTCGAAATGGCCCCCGTGAATAGACGTAAAAGGATAAAGCGTCGAGCGCTAAACATCGTTAATGAAACCATTGTGCTGTCGGACTCAGATGATCCAGAAGATGAAGTACAAATTACTGATGAGGATGATGACGTGATTGAAGTTATTGATGTTGCGGAAGCTAGTGAAGCCACTATTAGAGCCCCAGAACGGATTTCCATTGTCCCAAGAACGCCTGAAGTTGCTTTAAAAAGAGAAGAAGTAGACTGCGATCCTCAACCTCAAGTGATCAATATTGATGATGAACCCGATCAGAACGACGACGATGGGGTCGAGGTGGTTGCAGTCGTCATCTCACATGAATCGAGACCGAGGCAGAGACGTTCGAAGAGCCTTAAACGGAGATCTAGTAGCGGAAACCATCTTACTCAAATGCAAGGATTAATTAAAAGAGCAAAGAATACGATGAGGCGAAGTTCATCCATCATCAGTTCCACAAACTCGGATGTATTTTTCCAAAATCCGCTCAATCGAATTTCAGCAAACTCAAAACAAATCAGACGAAACAATAACAAATGGAAAAATAAGTTTCAAATGCAGCAGGACAGAAATGTTCAAGGGCAACGAAGGAGAAGAAACGCACCGCTTCATAATCGAACAAGGGAAAATGCCCGTCAAATCTTATTTAGAGCGGGTAACAATCCGGAGTTGAACAATCCCTTTACTGCCAACAATTATTCATTTGAATTAAATCCTTTCTTACCACCAAATACATCTACTCCAGATTTTAACCGTAATCGTAACGGTGAGCGAGAACCGTGGATGCAAATTAGACGGCAAAGACAGGGACCTTCTTCAATTGCACCAGGGTCCAACATTATGAACGCAGGAGTAGAAGTTCAACGTGAGAAAGGGACATTACGGCCGATTGTCATTGATGGAAGTAACGTAGCAGTGGGGTATGACAAGGACAATAATAATTCCAACATTCAAAGTACTTTGTTATGAGGTTTACAACAGAATAGATAATGAAATGTTTGTTTTTGTTTGTGATAATAGGCACGGTGGAACGCTACCAGGAGGCGGAGTACAATTTTCAGCAAGAGGAATAAAAATTTGTGTTGATTATTTTAAAAATCGTGGACACACTGAAATCGTCGTTTTTGTACCCAGATATAGGCAGAAAAAGGCAGAAAGTTTAGATCCTGAAGTGCTAGAAGAAATGGAACGTCAGGGTACCGTCAAATTTACTCCTAGTCGAGAGGCAGGTGGCACGAGGATAGCATCGTACGATGACTTGTAAGTAAAATACTGGTTATGTCATGACATGTTAATCATGAGAAGGAAAAAACTTTCACAAGTTGTATCGACCTTGTCTTATCACTTATTCGGAAGACACATCGGTATCGGTACTTCTATTATCTGCACTCGAGCTGTGCCTAGAAGTGAAAGTGAAAAGAGTGGCTAAGTATAGTGTGTATGTATGTGTCATTAGGTTTGTGGTAGAATATGCCAATAAGACGAATGGAATTATTGTATCAAATGATAACTTCAAGGATCTCTATGAAAAGAAACAGCACCTCCAAAATACAATAAAATTCAGGTAATTCTTAAGAAACTCTATTCAAGTTTGATTATTGAATTTCAATCTCAACAAGTATATATTTCTTTGGTTGGTGCACCACTTTTAGTAATCATAATCGTCTTTTGTCATTTTTACAGATTGTTACAGTATACATGGATCACCCAAGACGTCATCATGTTTCCCGAGGATCCTTTGGGCAGACACGGGCCTTCATTAGATGAATTTTTAAAATTCTGAACTTCTCACTCGTCCATGTCGAGAAAAAGATTTATTTTTAAACACATCTAACTATCAACTTTATAGTTGATATCTTAATTACAGTGGGCGATATTCATTCAAATTTATAATATTATGCGTAGCAAACCAAAGTCTGTGATGTTTACTTTATCTGTAAACTACGTACACATTTATCCGGCAATTGGTTGGTGAAGGAAAACGATTGGAAATATTTGTTTAAAAATAATTAGTTTTCAGTTTAGTAGCATTCAGAGAGATGGGGAGATCAAAGGAAGAACTTTGTATAAATATTGCGTCTCTGTCTGTCTTCTTGAAATTGTTGGAATTGTACCAGTTGAAAAAAAATTGTCTGGAATTCTTAGAGTAACCTCAGACGTCCGAGTCATTCGTATCCTTGGCCCATCGTTTACCGTCAGATTCCAAGAACTCATTACAAAGTTTTTGTGGAAAACTTTCCTTTCATATGTAAATTGGAGAGGAATGGATTTCCACAGCGGATAATCCATTCAGTTCCCAAAAACTTGTCTGAATGTATTGTCTACTTTATAATTTAAATAATGAATTCAAGCATCTGGTGCGATAAAGTGGAAGACTTAACCCGGGACGGATGTTTTTCCTCTCATCGCTAAATCGTTTGGTGGTATATTTTCTCCAGCTATTTAAGTTATATCAAAATGTAAACATAACATAGGTTATATGACTTATGTACATAATGTATTATTTTTTAATTATAATATAATAGTGAAAACGAAATAAAAAACACGAATTACAAATTAAAATTGATTTGATAGTATGTATTACAACATTTATTTTGTAGATATTTCTACTTCCATTTATTCTCCTTTTAGCCATTTATCATGTAACGTTACAATGATTGTCATTTTATATCATCCCACAACAAAATCCTCATCATCATTCTAGTGGATTTTGGGAACTAAAATACCTCCACCGTTATCGTAAAATCATTTAAAACTATACGTTTATTTTCGCACTGGTAGTATTGTTAGTCTAGCGAGATTTACAAATGGCTATGCATATACATACTCAATATATGTTCTTGTATTAATCTTACGCATAATCTAACTATTGAACTTGAGTGGACTTGAGTCGGCGTATATGCTCTTGAAAGTATTCATAAATATACACATGCTATGCACATTAATGTCAATAAATATATATTTATGTATATAAATTTGGCTTTGTTTCGTATCATAAATACCTATGCATCTAGGTACATCACCCTGTAGAGAAATATTATGGTAGTTCGTAACAAAAGAGAAGATCAGGTAATTTCAAAAGGAATAGACGCTATGTCGCTAAATATTAAATATCATATATACTACTGATCCGTATCCGACTCATGCTCAACTTCCGGAATCGGTTTCTGATCTTCGTCCGAATCATGGATGCAAAATATTTCCGAATGATCTACTTTCGACTGTCTCATTAATGCGGGACGTCCAATGGAGTCTGTCGTACGAAATCTAGATGGTTTGCTAAGCATCGGAGATTTTGGAATGACAACGGAATCACTTTTGACGGAACCTAAGTCGAATGATGAGCTATTATCTTCACTCTGATAACTGGGGTAAGGTGAAAGCGTTCTCAAGGACGTCGACGAACCGGAGAGCGCTGTCGCCCCAGTAGCGTGTACGACATTCAACGTAACCATTCCGTTGGGCAAATGAAGATCAACAGTGCCAGGGGTGGTGTTTGCAGATCCTGCTGCCAAATTGGATTGTTTGACGGTGATGCCACTTCCAGTGCTGCTACGGTCCACCGAAAATGTAGACATGAGAAAAGAATGCGACTGTTGTGAGCTCGGGCTGATGGAACTTTCCCCGCTTTCACCAACGGAAATACTGTAGTAAGCTTCGGATACGGTGGAGGTATTTGTTACAGTTCTATACATTCCCTTCCTAGCGTACTTTGTTGAGACTCCTAACGTGGCACTGGACGTAGACGCTATGCTCGGTTGCGCTTGAAGTTGAGTAATAGAAGTGGAACAGGTTGTTGGAGTTGTGGCTGCCAGAAAGGGCGATGCTGCAGAACAATCTATCGACAGCGCTTGCCGCATCAGACCAGGCGGAACTCTGTTTCGAATCTTTGGTAGACATGATGATCGCCTCGTTCCCACGATGGACACGTTTGGGAGACTGGACTTTAGCGAATCCGTATTTTGGAGAAGGTTGGGTGCGGAGGGGCTTTTATGCATTTCTTCGTCCTTGGAGGTTGATTTACGAATGGTTCTGGAAAAAAGCATAAAACAAATAGTTAGAGAACTACTGGCGCAGAAAACTGCAAAATTACCAAATATGTGGAATTCTAGGACTGAGAAAGTATTATTATTTTACCGAGAAAACTTTCTAAATGTTTCCACCAAGTTTTTCTTATCAAATAAATTCGAATGTAAGTTCTCGGAAGAAGAGGCCTCCAGAGTTTGAACTGCGATGCTGCGGACATCCACGCTCCTGGACCTTTCTCTTGGTCTTATCGTTAAAACAGGGTAAGCAGTTAAATCTTCAGAGCTTCTCGTTTTTACAAAAGCTGTTGATAAAAGAACAAGAATGTTAGCTGCACTTTTTTATCGAATTCTTCAAACTTGTAGTACGTTAAACGTATAGTATAATATATTTTACTGCTTGAATAAATAATAGTAGTGAAATGGTGAGAAAAGGATAATATAAAACTGACCTGCCGGCCCAACTTTCGCCGCACTATCCCGTGCTTCGAACGTCATGACACAAGCTGCAACTATAATAAAACCTGTGGACCAAAAACATCATCATAAAAATGCGGAGGCGTCATAAAAACATTTATTTTCTTTGAGAAATGAAAAAACTTAAGTAAAAGCACATTTAATTTTATTCCAAACTTCTTCCAAACTAAGGGTCACTCTGAATTTCGCACATTGCCCCTTGCATTTTCTTCATTTAATTCATGTAAAAGTTATTTTGGCTAGGACAGACAGGTTAACGAGAAAGACTCAATAGTTAAAGAATAACGAAAAAGTAGTCGATATACTATATTTACACAAGCTAAAAGAGTATTATGTAAGAGTATTAAAGGGTGTATTACATAATAGGTAAGTGTTATCATCGTCCATTCAGCGAAAGTCAAAAAGAATTCAAATTTTGTGAAAGCAAATTCTTGTCATTGAAAATTAGGGCTGTTCCGTTACTAACAGTCTTTTCGACATTGCATCTTCAGAGAGCAGCATGTGCTAAAAATAATATGGGCCTATTCGAGGATCTACTCAATTTACATTTTGAATAGGTAACTGTCCTGTGATGGTATAAATAAGTGTACCTACATGTTTTCAAAATTCGGGGAAAGTGAAACCAATACACTTCAATAACGCCCACGCAGGTACTCAGATACATTGATAAAAGCATGGAACGTATGAGAGATACTACTCTTTCTCCTGGTCTTCTTCGAAGTCAAACAGACGTCACTTGACGCAAAATATATCTGTATATCTCACCTCTTATTTATACAAGGCGTTATATAGATAATAGTGATCCACTCACTACAATGCTCTATTTTTGTAGTCCTGCCTGTAAATGCAAAAATAATATAATATTCCCTATATAGAACAAAATGGGTTTTCAAGTTTCAAATACGTGGAAAACAATGCGTTATCACTTTCAATTCTTGTAGCAAAGCTTTTCCGGCTTTTCTTTTCAGTCAACCATGTAGCCCTTAAATCGGTTTTAGCAACGCAAAATGTAATGTGTACGCTGAAATTTCCATGATCATTGATCAGTATTCACAAGAATACTGAAAGTGAATTTATTTGTGCTATCATGAAGGAGGTAAAGGTGAAAGACTTGAGAGCGCTGCTCCTTTGTACATATTTGATTTAGTCGTAATTTGTCAGATTTATATAAGTTGAGTACGAACGACTCCCTAATTTATACAGAAAATTGTTTTGATAGCATGAAATGAACACTTGCAAAGTTACAAAAGGAGCTCGTTATATGTTTAGACATGATAAAACCAAACACCAGCAGGATCCTTGTGCATACAAGACTGACAGCGGAAAGCGATACTACTTCTTGAAACGACATACTTAACTCGTTCAGAGTTCAGAGAGTTTCACTTTCCGTGAAAGCATTCTGCTCTGCCTCTTTTGGTAGAGGAAAAACAAGCCCATTCATTTATGATGCCAATCAAAATTATTTAGTCGTTCCCTTAAGAGAAATCAATTCAACTTGTCAGTTTGTCAGTCAGTTCGCTTTTACATTTGAAGATTGTTTTTCAAGGCTGTCGTGACTCCTAATTCACGATGAATAGAACTTTGCAAATATAATAAAATATAAATGTGTAGTATATAAAATCGGAAAGCCAGGCTTCAGAGTTATATACAAGGGTAGATAAAAGAAATAACTGGAGAAAGCCAAATGAAATACAAGGTCTCAAGAAACAAAAGAATTGGAAACCAAAACGAGCTTTATGTGGTTTCACTCATTCCACACACATATAATTGACAGGCTATATATGGTTGGCATGTATGCTTTTTTGTGAAAAGATGCTGTGCTGCTAGAAGCACATCTGGACCAAATGGAAAATATTATAAAGGAAAAAAAGTTCCTAGCGCTATATGCTGAGTGTTTGTTTGGATTAGAATACGTTTATTTGCATGGGTGAGTAAAAGTATAGAAAAATACGACGCTGTTTACAAGCCCGAGGAAAATGTAGAACGCCGAAGGAGGGAGGCTGATTTTCTGAAACAGGGAAAGATATATGCATGTTATTGCGTCTACGATTGCATTTTTATGGGTCTACTGGGACGCAACAGGCACAAGGCATTGTTTTTGGCAGGGAAAAAGTTTTGCACGTTTACCAAAATGCTATATAGTTTCGACAAAAGGCTGGAGAATGTTAGCAAGTAGCATAAGCACGGAGCAATGCAATTCGTGGGGATGTAAGATAGAGGCTTTAGCTGGATTCACTGACGGAGAGCGGAAATTTTTTGCCTACAAGGCAGTTGCCTACTCCGACTTTGGTTTTCAGTTGAAAACGAAATTCAGGAAAGGAATTGTATGTTGTTCAAACATTGCGAGTAAAAGTCATGCTGGTGTGTGTTTGTTGAAGCTGGCGATGTGTGACATTTCACTAGCTGGTTTAGAAGAAGAGTAATAACGCAAATGCTAATATTTCCAGGGAGGGAGGATACCAACTACTCGTGGTATGTGGCAAGACAAACATTTATTTTGGAAGCTAAACTTACCTATGTACCTAAATACTTACATTGTTTTTATGAAAGAAGGCGGTGGTGTATGTGCGACTATATATAGACGACATGTATTTACGTAGACAATGAAAACGACCTGACTGGAGCGTTGTATGTACGTTTATTATAAGACCTGTTGTTTTAATGTTGGAATCTTCATGTTCTGAACAAAATGTTGGTAGTCGTAGAATGTGTGATATGAAAAGGGGATAACGAAGACTAGCTAGAAAATATTCAACCCTTAAGACCACAGCTCTAACTCACCTCCAACTCCCATTACGATAGGTCCTGCGTAAGAAAGCTTGCTGAACTTTATATTGGCACTCCGAGAGTCTTCATAGTAATGAACAGTGTCAGTAACAGTCACATTATTGTTGAGAACTCCGTCCGCCTGAAATCCTGAAATTGAAAGAAAAAGTTGTATAAAAATGTTGAGCCATAAAGCAGACTTTAAACAGAATGTTCGAAACGAGGAGTTGATTAAATTACATTAAATTGATTCTTTAACCTTTGTATGCTAATGTTACATGTACACATTGGCAATTGGTATTTTAAAACTCATTTGATTAAATAGTTACATGTATAGAAACCTAAACTACTCGGTATTCCTCCTCGACTGGCCTATCCATAGTATACGAATAAATATATGGTTCATGAGAATATATTTCTTCTCTTATTAAAATTTGTTTTATAATAAATGCAACTAATTCAAAAATTAACGAACAATATCAAACTGCTTAACAAACAAAATACGTCGTGCCTAACTATAGAGTTATGATAATGATCCTCATCATAAGATACATTGCCGTTCGCTGTGAATTTGGTTTTACAAAAATATAGAAATTGTCCAAATAATGATTTATTATTATCAAGAGCAGAATTGACGCATAGCTTAGAATACAAACCTAACCTAACAATAGCAGTAATATCAACTTATAATCAGTGCTACTGCCTTGGAACTTGGAATTCACTAACCCTTCCGGGCACCTGCTACATTCGATCCTGGTATTATTTTGGTCTTCTTTCAGCACATGAGTGCGTAGGAATGGCGCTCTCAGCGTCAGGATTAATTTTCAATGTTGTAAGCAACAACTTTTCAGTGTTTGCAGTAGTACAAAGGATATGAGAAGATAATACACTCCTTTGTGCGACTTTGTTCATAAAAGGCGAACAGTCTGTCTGCTTAAAATACATACGAATACATCGCGTTGATAGTGATAATAGGTGGAGTTTTATAAGTACATAATATAGTGTTCACAGGGATAAAGGGTGAATGATGAAGATATGAGGTATGAAAAGTAAAAGTCTCAAAGCAATCAGGCTAGAGATTTAATTCCAACTGTTGAGCTGTTTTCTGTGTTTGCATTCCAGCCCGCTTCACATTACATTTTACACACAGACTGTTTTCATTACTTTCATCATCAGTCAACAAGATTTGCTTACGCGTACAAAGTGCCACTGTGCACACTATGTACATAATATATGCACATACACATCTTAATACAACGAATGTACTTCCATGCACCCTTGAATTTGTTATTGATAATGGAAAACTCAATCCTATGTAGGATATATGGCGTCAGCAAAAGTTGTCACTGGAGGTATATATAATATTATCAAGCTGAAAGAGGAAAGTTGTAATAGAATGAGCAAAATGCTTTTATGTATTTTGTTTGGCACCGGAATTTAAATACACATACATATATGACTTTCACATTTACAAAGATATGCTTGACAGAATTCCTGGAGGTCAAATTAATAGTAGCAAATATAATGTAATTTCGAAAATGGAATACTGGTATTCCACACAACCAAAGAAAAAAGTTTGGTTGACAGTGAGTAGAAATAGAAATAGGCGAAAATGGAAAAAGCTTTTCCGGAATGCATATAAAAGCTACAAAACGGACTAGGATATTTCGTTATGCTCTTTTCCGCTGTAGGATTTTTTTGTTCTGTTTGCTCAACAGCATCCCAATTCCAACGGTACACGATTTAGCCGAGAACCCCTAGCACTTTTTTCCCGAAAATTACTGAAAAGACCGCGAGTCCAACTAACACAATGCAGAGTAATAGCAAGCTTTTATAATGTACACACTTTTAGTTTCAAGTTAAAAATTGTCGACGAGTTTCAATTAGAAATACCAGCAGAATCTGTAGCAAATATAAAATGAGAAAAATGGAGAATGTTCGATCAATCTCTAAAAGAGGTTTTCTGCAGGTGACAGCCACACAAGGCTCGATTTTTTTTGTTTCTGAAGTCCCATTTCGACAAACGATGGGTGACGGAGGAACGTTATAATAAGCGAGAGGAAACGTGTTTGAAAATTGATTCAATCCAGGTATATTATGTACACACAAAAATACAATCGATAAAAACGCTGTTTTACTGCGTGGTGATCGTTGTAATGTACCATTTGAGTTGGAGTGAGTGCTTTATAGCATTTGGATGACAAGTAGAATATGGATGGAGTATTCTTTTTACTTTTCTCCGTTTTACACACAACAGAGGAGGAAGCTATAAAGAAGGAATCAAGTGGTGCTTCACAAAATCTCAGATGCTCGCGGAATGCTTTCTGCCCTGAGTAGGCATTTGTACAATGGAATAATATTATAATGCAGGCACATTCAACATTATTGTCGTGATGAAGAAAGCTATACAACTGAAGAGAAAAGATGGAACGTTTCACAGTGGTGGCGGAAGCATACGGGAGAAAGGGAGTATGATGAACTAAATATTAGCACATTCAATCTAAGAATCAGTTTTATAGAATATTAGAACCACAGTGCGACTTGAGTTCCTATTCGTGTCGTCTTTTCAACCGAGATTTTCCGTTTTTTGCAATACTCTCTATTTCTTTGCGAGAAGGAAAGAAAATATATATGTGCCTAGTCACCATTCATGCATTGTTAACCCTTATAAATTATTCCTAAGAAAGCGGGTCTATCTATTTAATTTTTTGGATGGCATTTTCATCACTGCCACTACCATCCCAAAATTGACATAAGGAAATATGCGTTGGAGCGAAAGTGATCTCTTTCTCATAATGAAATTGTATTTGATAAATACTAAAGCCAACAATCTCTGGGCTTCGTATACAGCAGACAGAGCTTTATCATCATACTGTTTAATAGACAACATTCCTCCATCCATATCCACAACGTATTTTTATTGAATTCTGTATGACGGAGGTGGATTACTTGACTGATGGATAAAGGCAGACAACTGGATATATGTTATAGGCTTTTTTACTTCAATGGATACGTGAAACTGAAAGGATAAGAAAATGATGAGGAACGCCAACGTAACTTGGATGATAGCGTATGGTTATACGAGATAGGGAATAAAAAATTGAAACCAATAAGTTACCCAATATACTTAATGTGTCATCAGTCCTGATGACTTGTTCTCTTTGACTGTTTGTGCAAAAATGTTTCACTACGAATCTAGACTAGAGATAGAAAGCATTTACATCAATGTACATTTTTTATGTGCTGCGGCAATGCCTCATATAATGCTCCTTATTAATGGATTGGGTAGTACTTTCATGAGATGAGATCCAATCTCATGCATCTTTTACGTACACTTTTTACTGTATCTGCTACACGTGCATATCTCCGGAACCGATCTGCTATCACCGTGCTATTTAGATGATATGGGTTGTTATTTAGTCGTTGAACAGTTAACATTTTGAATTGACTTTCCCTCAGCGACGTTTTTCTTGGCGGGGACTAGTTTTCCATCAAATTGATTTTCTATTACCTTTCCTTTTTCAGCTTCTCTCATATCCGCCTTCTTAAGGCAGTGTATAAGCACCAGCAGCACCTTCCCTTCTGAGAAAAAGGAAGTCATAATCTCAGCTCAACCACTATGGAGAGAAAGTAGAAAAGTTTTCACTTCTCCCACTCTTTACATATCTGCGTCTTGCAAGTTTCTTTTTGAAAGAACGGCGAAACATGAAAAATAGGAATACATCAACCATTACTTTTTTCTCTCTCAACTTGTTCGTCGCTACAAGGTGAAAGGTTTGAACGGGTGAAAAAATGTGCTCTCGCCGTATCCCCTTCAAAGTTCCCATATTCACACTCCTAATTCGCATGCATATTACCAATTCAATAGAGATGTATCTCGTCATCGACTGATAGATTGACCAGAAACCGATTTCTGCGAAAACGCAAATATATGTGGAGAGAATATGTAGGTGTAAGATTGTTTGCACTTTACCGTACATACTTTCCCTTCCACGCAGATAAAAATCTCTCTGCCTACTACAGGTTTGTCGCTAATGCATCCTATTTCTTAAACTGACATGTATAGACACGTTCCATTCTCTTTTCTGAGCCACATCCATCCACCAAGTTTCTTCCAAGTGAAATCGGCGTTCAGATAAGTGCACGTATGAGATTCTTTTTTTGTACATATATATTTTTCATCTGCTTTTCCTTCAAACACAACACATATATTTATATATATATCTACTAACTTTTTCCCTCCGTTCCTTGAAAGGCTATTCAACTTTTTCTAAGCTTGCAATCCATTACATTGGTATTTTTCTCCTCAAAAAGCTTATAAAATCCCTAGACATGACTGTCTACACAATATTTATGCTAAAAAATTGAAAAGGCCTGTTTTAAGAAAATATCTACTTTTTTCCATCTTCGCCTTTTTTCCTCGGAACTAGTGCATACACGACAGGCTTTATCTTTCTGTACATTCTTCTATGAACATATAAAACGACTGGTTATAATATTATATAATATGCAGTCATGGATGTATGTATATATCCAACTTTATGTACATTTTCCTCCTTCGTCTTCTTACACAATGTGAGTGAACACACCACTCTTTAGTTTCAAATATTTGACTTCTTTTAAGAGAAAACAGAGCGGGAGAAAGTTTGTAAAGCGGGAAGCGTTTCATGTCCTTGCGGACTCCATAATGTATGTAGGAGCAGCAAGCTCAGACCTACGAAGAGAGATATTTGCCGCAGATAGTGTATACTCTCTTGCATGCGACTTCAAATTTTGTAAATGTCTGATCTATCTCGTAGAGACTCCTTTGGGGTTTTACCTTATATTTGAGGCACGCAGAGATGTAACAAAAGAGGTACGTATACATATGCTCCATTATTATTTCAGCTCTCTTGTTTTCCTCATTTACACTATCTTCATTTTCTCTCCGTATTATAATAAATGCACCAAGAAGCAGAATGACTTTTGGAATTGGGAATAAAACGCTTTTTCCAAACAACTCACTTTAATCTGAGAGCAACTTTTTGTATCATTGAGAAAATGGCTCATCGCCTTGTATAATCCCATTTCTACTCATGTTACGTTCCCCATGTAGCCTGACATTATTATGTAGTCTCGGAACCAGAGACACAGTTGTTACACAATTCTAAACAATTCAAGAATCCTTGTCGCAGAGAGTGCTGGAGCTGGAAGTAGAAATAACCTTCAGATTTTATATCGTCGGGATGAAACAAGAATGCGTTTATTGTTTTTTGCTCCAAAAACAAGTCGCCAGAGTTGTTATTATTACGTCCCTATCTTTAAAAACCATATGCATAACGTTTCATACATACCCAGGTATGCAGTTTACGTACATGTAATTTAGAAGTCACGAAAGAAAGTCAAATAGCCAAGCAGCATGTCGTGTAGTTTCCTGTAAAACGTAACCCAGCTTATGAATTCTATCGCTGTTTTTCTGTCGCGACTGTGAACAATATATGCGGAAACAAGTATATCTATCTTTATAAGTATAATATGGAATATAATGTTTGACAATGTAGAAAACTCTACATGAAACTTTTTGCTACATGGAATCGACTCTTCACTTTTCGTGGCGGTTTAGTTTGTACTCTTCCGTCAGTTTCTTTTGACTCATGACTGTTTTTACAAAGTCAGTTCTATTTTTCTTGCTGCTAGTCCACTGCGGTTTGGATTCCACAAGATGTCAACTGTCAAGGGACTCATGTGTATCCTCAGACAGTTCTTTGCTTAACGAGTTTTTTTTCGAACGCTTCGCCACGTAATTCAATAGGACATGAAATGTGTACACGCTCATATATTATGGACTGCTCTCTGGACTGGCATATATGGAACAAAAAAAACTCTCGTTGCGTATGTAGTCTCCTTGATGCTGTTGCTCATGAATTGTGGAATAATGCCGCAAGCAATTGATTTGGGGGACATAAAACATTATTATTATCATAACATTTGGTATATATCGAAAATGCCGTAAAATGTCGGCAATCCCGCGAGAGAGAAAATGTGACCATGTGTGTTTTTGTTTTACAATCGTATTTCTCGCAGAGAGTACAGAATTTTATCAGCAGTGCCAGCCACCGTGAAGTTTATTTTCTCTGATGCATGAAAGCTATTCCAAGTATGCGCACAGAGCCGAGTCTTCAAAACTCCCAACTTGCCAGTTTGTGTGTTGTTCTGCTTTCACATCCAGTTCATTCCGGATAAGCTCTTTTATTTCTGCATTAGAAACTTCCAAGTTCAAGACATAATAAAAAATCTTATGGAAAGCATAAAAGGATGAAGGTGTTCATCCGTAATAAAAGAGTAAATGTGATGGGAAGTCTTACTCATTCTGTATGATATATGGACCATATAAACCGAGTTTCTGTCTTAACCAGACACGGCATAATGGCAGTTACTTTCTAGAACCAGTAGCGAGCGACTTTAAATAATTGTAGCATAAAATGACCCTTTACCTTCATTCTCCTTGGTTTTCTTAATATCTGCACCACGTGATCATCTGTTGCGTGTCTATTTTCAGTATACCTCTAGCTACTTTTACTGGCAACTATTAACTACACAAAAACTTTGTACTTTGTATTCTATTCAACAGCTCATGGAGTGCATCTACAACTAAAATATCAATGTTTCCCTTGGTGTGCATTTGTCTTGTGCTGCCTTGACTTTCTCCTTTTCTTTACAGAATATAAATGTCATAATTTAATTCTCTCTCTACAAGGATATATAGTATCGTAGATAATTTTACCTCTTTTTCTCAATGTCACAAGTTCAATGCGACTCGGCAGTGTGCAAAAGTAGAACACAAGTTTTCCATGTACATGAATATAATGTTCAGAGTAACATTATGTCACACCAGTGGTAAATTTGCACCCTTAAATAGACTTGGCTTCAATTCCACTAACTTCATTTATATTTCCCTTTGAGCTATACTAAGGATATTCGCAGGAACCTATCTACGTGTTTTTACTAGCTATGATATAGGTATACATTTTATATGTATTTACACTACACACCATCTCGCTTTTGGTATAATGGCTTTGGCATGAAATGCACGAAGTATATCCGTTCAAAATTATTCAGCAAAGAGAAAGGTGAAAGAAACGACGACGCAACTTACCCAGAAATGACATGACACCACCGACGGAGAATAAAAGCATCCCAACGCAGAGTGCTTGGCATGCATGCCAGAGGCAATTTGAGGACATCTTCCCCCGCACCCCCTATATAATGTACAAGCATAAAAAAGTCGTAGACATTATTACTCACAACAGCAAATTTATTGAGGATGCACATTACCACAAAGAGAGACACGAACAAAATTTATTTGTCACAATAAAATTTTTTTGAACGATTTATGGCCTTTTATCAGTCACTTTTGCACAGACAGGAGCTGGTGTATATACAGCTATAAACACATATATACACTCACGCACACACAAACAATGTACACGAGAACCACACACAACACATTAAGACGACACGAATCGTTAAACAAGTCGTCGCTTAACATGAAAAGATACACTCATAAATATTAGAATAACATGAAATTTATAATAAAAAATTACATGCATAAAAGCACTGTAAATAAGCTGATGCACAACTTGCACAGATTTTTTTATATAAAAAGTTGTGATGTGTAATCTACTTTACCATCAGTGAAAACTCTGGGCGCTCTTTCGGTTGGCCCAGAGTAAATTTGGGAGTGTTGGTTCTTCGGGAAAGAAGAACCACAAAATCGTCCACGACATTGGCCATTTTTTTGAAAGACAACTATTTCACGGATTTTCTTTTCCGATGCACATCACACAAAAAATATTGCAACTTCAACTTTGATTGTTATTTCAACGGTAAATCAATCATAAAACAAACTCTAGTAAACATTTGTTGTTATTTGGTGGAGGTATGAATGCACCAATGTACTTTTAGATATCACCTTATCTAACACAAAGAAAAAAAACTGACAAAAATATTGGAAATAGTAAAATATATGGTTGTGCTTACATCATTTCATGCTATTGGAATCTCGTCAAGAGTTCTTACAATACTAGCCCGAGTGATAAACGAGTGAGCGTGACCCTATGTACTGAAGCGAACCATTATGTGACAAACACTTGTGTTTGCAGTTTGTGGTGTCAGGTAGTTGGACACATTAAGACAGCATGAATAAATTAGTGCGAATTTCACATACACCTCTACTCCTATTGATCCAAACTTTACACCGTAGAGCGATTTAGAGCGTGTACATATTTATACATACGTCGAGCTCCCCAGCTTGCATTGGAAGTTTTGAAGAGATAACTATAAGTAGTCATGCAATGGTGCTAGTTTAAAAGTGGATACTATACTGGTCATCATTTCATCATGAAACAAACATAATGTGGACAAAAGCGAAGTGGAATTTGTAGTTTGCAAACAAAGCCAGTCAGCCGTATGTACATATCCTACTATTCAACACTAAATGCACAAAATGGTCAAATATCGTAAAAGGGAAAGCAGGAAAGTATATGCACCCAGTTGATTGGTTATAATAAAAGTAAAAGCAATTCTACTTATAAGTAGTTTTGGTGTTTGCTCGTCTCCAAGCGTATGTACTTTCCATTACGATGCGATAGAGCTTCCTACCGTGGAAATGGAAAATGAAAGTAGGTGTGTATTGTAGGGAAAATCAATACACGGTTTAATCATTCATTATTTTACAAGAGTGAAGAAGGAATCTAGATAGCCCAGATCTCTCAAACTGTCAATCTAGTGAAAGCTATTTCGTTTCAATTAATTCCTAGCGTCGACCGTGTAACTCAATTCAATATTGATGACATTTTCGACAAATGGACAAATGCGTTCATACTTGTTGCCGTTGTTCTTGACCATCGTCAATTGTATGTTTACTACGACAAGAATTGTTGTAACTTTGTTTGGAGTTACTTGGGAATTCATCATGTAGCATATTTTTTAATCTCACAGTTTGTTTTTATAAAGTCAGAAAGTCTTGAAACATCCTCACAAACGAGAATCGTCCTACGCGTCCCTTAAGGTTTGATTGACATTGAGATAAATGATATATGGTGAAGTTACAATGAGACGGGAACTCGAGTAGGCGAAAATGGAAGCGGCGGCGGTAGGACAATTTTTCTTTTGTGAGTAGGTGGCCGACACACGTTTATGCAGCTTCCAATAAGCTGCATGGTCAGAGATGGGACTTTCTCCAGTTCCTCATTAAGAATGCTAGAGTGTAGACGCGCGGCTTATTTCCTGCACTCTCGCTACTCACATATCTTGCCTTGTTTGAACAACGGATATGAACAAGTATATATATTATCGGAGTTTTAATTGGAATGGAATTAGTTTGACTTGCCAACTAGCTCAACTTTTGACTATCATGTCTACTTACTTGGTAAATATCCATATACCATTAACGTCAAGGATAAAGTAATAATTTTTCATGGCTCTAAAAAGTACTTTAGTATTTCTACGCATTATTTTCAGCTCTACCAACTTGCTTTGCATGTTTATACTAATAATTGTGCAGAACGACTGTAGCATAGGTATACATATTTAAAATACATCAACATCATTACCGAGATGATGTACGAAAAGGTAGCAAGCCCTGTAAAAGTTGTTTGTGTGTGTTATACTTTTTAGCTAGTTTCTCAGACACAACTTTCCTTTGTTGTTTGCTTCAGGCTGTTTGCAACAATATCTAAAAAGGGCTTCTCTCTTCTTTTCTTTACAGAGCATAAATAAATAAACTCTCGACAGAGTCGACACATTACCAGAAGAGTAGTGAATAAAAGTAGTATTTCCACCATGCCATCTCAAAATGTAGTGCTCCTCATTAAATTCACATATTGCTCTCAACGCATCATAAAAAAGGAAAAACGGAAGGAATAAATCTGCATGAGAAAAACTTAACGAAATGAAATGAATCCTCTCACAAGAAAACGTATTATATATAAAGTGTCATGCATGACATGTGCAAGAATATCAAAGACCTTCTTATCTTGATGTTATGTGTATAATCGTTTTCCCCTTGTAAACACATGTATATATTTATTTACAACTTGTTAAACAAGTTCTTCAGAAACAACCCAGAAAATTTACTTTTCATCTCATCGTCCATACAAAAAATGCAGAGCGTGCAACAAGAGGGAAGTAGCATGCATGTAGGAGTAAAATGTTGCAAAGAAAACGGCTATCTTGAATTTGCGGATGGAATAAACGCTCCTATCTGTATATGTTGGTGTCTGTGTGCCATAACGTATTGTAACGTAAATACTTATCCTTTTTGAACACAAAGAGAAAGTTCCTTTCTTTCTTTCTTCTCCTTGTCTCTTTTGCCAACCGCCACACGGCTTTCTCTTCTCCCCTTATACACTTTCCCACTACCTCTCACTCAGTTGAAACATGATATTCTCACGATTGTGCTTCTATGTCAAAGAAAATGTTCAGTTTTTCGAGTTGACGTTGATTAATGGCCTTATTATTGGAGTGTAGCAGAAGCATGAGAGATGAGTGCAGGAGTGAGAGAAATTACGAAATGAAAACTTTTTAAGGGTAAAAAGAGAAAAAGACTCAAAGCAAGCATCTTTATATTACTTACACAGAATAAAGTAAAGAGCACACTGTACACGAGTAAGTTGCACACAGTAGAGCAAAGTGTAAGCAAGCTCTTTGAAATGTATAAAGTCGTTAGTCACATTTTCCTGTATATTTTATTGTATAAAGTAAGTAGGTAGTTTCAAATATGATACAGTAGCGGTGCAATTTAGACTAAATGCCTAACTGATATTAAATATAAACTTTAGTAGTAAAATAAAAATAAACATATGCAACGGTAAGCGATGAAACATGACAGGATGCCTTGGACTCGCTGGTTACATAAGCTGTCTGGTTTCAGGTGAAAGGGAAAAGGTTCTTTATAAGAAATTTCAGGAAAATTTGTAATCACTGAAGCATATCATGCGTCGAAATTCTAGTAAAGTATTTTGTCGTGCAGTTCAAACAAAATGGTAGTAAATGATGATGGGCTGCTTCTGGTTGGCTCTTGGAGCTAAGGAAAGGAAAATATTGGATGTCGAAAGCAGCAATTTCATTTATCTGAAGAAAGAAAGAGAAACACACAAGAACGAAGGTGAAGAAGTAGATGAACTTCGGCAAAAGTGATGATACAAAAAAACCAAGTATCACGAAAATTAAATGAATGCCACATTTAATAAGCAATATGAACTCCAATTGCTAATAATAACATGCTTGATCGTGATGATAAGAGTTGGCCGTGACCTTTTTATTATGGAGGTTATAACGCTACAAAACTAAAGTATACCTACTATATATATAGATTGCAGCTTCTTGATATTTTCTTTTGCCTTCGAGGAAAATATGAAAAACGACAATATTTATGTTCCTTTAATGATTTCTTTGATACGCCTTATTTATAGCATTTCGTCCTTAAATGGCAATTTGACTCCCATTTTCCATTTAGGAAAATTATTTTCAATTCCAGGGGTAAATACCTAGATTATAATAGCTGTACCATTTACTAATACATGTTGTATGGAAGTCCTTATTTGTCCTTTCCTGTCAGTAATATAAAGTACTTAAATGTACAATGATGAAATTCACTTGAAAAAATACCAAGAGACATTCCTCACTTTTGGTTTCATTTGGCTCGTGTATAATGGGAGGGAGGACTTCATGGAATAGGTCATCTCTTTATATAAGATTAGTTAGCAAATTGAATGATACGTACATAGTGGCGGTTTGAATTTAAAAGTATATGTCGTAAACATGTTTGCTTCAATTAACAGGAGTCATAAAACTTGTCGCCAGCCATAAAAGTGAATTATGTGCGTGACGCATGTTTGAAAGCAACCTGACTTCACATGGGCAAACTTAGTAGACTAATCACTGCGTAAAAACCTCTCTTCTCCAACTTGGTGTTCAAAGCCCCGCGGTGAGACTGGCAACAGGAAACTGGCTAGAAGTCTGACACGACGTGTATTTCTTAAGTATTTGGTAAAAACTTGGTGAAACAAAGCAAGAGATGGGGAACGAAGACGAATAATAAAAAGAGTTTTCTTCATCATCTTCTTCTTACTGAGAAGATCGAGAGGGAAAAAAATCAAGAAATGAAAAAGCTCCATTTAAGCAGCTCAGAGACCAAAAATACACATGAGAAAGCACTCAAATTACTCTTACCTTCATGCATGCGCATATCTGCAGATATACTAGATAAAGGTATCCCCTATATAGCTATTTAGTTTTCCTCGTTGTGAAGGCTGTAGCATGCAGACAGACCTACTTTCGGCAATCGAAGGAAACTTTCGCTGGAAGTTTTGGATCAATCTTACTTCGATATCAATGATAACGTCAATTCTAATAATAAAGCAGGAGCTTCAGAAGTATGGATCCAAAATAAGTATACCGACATAATTATATGAACACGCGTGTAGATTTTAATCCATCATGAAGCACCAGCTATGTATACACAACTCACGTAATAGGCATGTATATTTTCTTAAGAAGCAAGATGATTATTTGGGAGCTTACAACTGTCATTCCACTGCTGTTCTTACGCATTAAGCGAACAGGATTAGTTATGTAGGCGGAGAACAAAAATTAGTCAAGAACAATAAGTTTAGTAACAGTTACAACAGTGGCATGTTTTCAATTGGAAATAGATTAGGGATATCAAGATGAAAATTATGATGGAACTAGGAAGGCTACGTTACAAAGTAAAGCAGTACATTAGGTTTATTGCAACAGGAGACAGGAGTTTTAGGAAAGCTCTTCTACCACATCATAATATCACGCATCACTAGAATCCGTTGTGCCTTGTCTTGTGTGTAGACATCAACAGTAACACAAGTAGTGGCAAGACATATAATATACCCTTACTTATACATTATCCGGAATTACATCTCCAGAGGCACAAATTTTATGCTGTTCTAGACAAAAGTAGAAAAGCGAGCAGAGCAGCAGCATTATTTGTGTACATAAACCATTATTACTACCTGCGTTGAGGTAGAAGGCGCAAAGACAATGCCACTCTTGTACATGGCGTGTAAAAGATGAGCTGCTGAGTTTGCCGTTTTGTAACATTAACAGGAGAAAACTATATAAATATTATTTCCCGTATTAAATGGGCCATATGTTGTTCGTAAGTTTAGCAAACAGCATGACGTTCTCTTGTAACAAAAGGGGCAACACTTTAGGATAGTATATTATTGATACTTGAGGCCTGGCATTCGCTGTAAAGATATTATTTTATTAGCAAAACATAATACTTCATAGACTGATGAAACATTATAACCCTTTTGCAAAGGTAGGCACAAAATTTCCCAAACTTCATCTTGTTTCCAATCCGAAAATGCTTTTCATTTGTCAATCAAAACCTCAGTGAAAACTTGCTGCCTACATGCACACATAACCTTTCCATCTTTTGATGAATTACGCTGTCAGTTTGGAAAGCGGAAAATATTAAAACCATGAAAAGTTGAATCATCTGAAAATTGCAAAGAAAAAAAGCAGACGATGATGAAAAAAAGATGGATGATGTTAGGCTATTGTATGTACAATACAGATAGATTTACGTAGGAACTTGGAATAACGAATATTTCCGACGTACTAGACTAGTAATAATAATAATAACAGCAATGGAAACAAAGAGTAAAAATGCTCGCTGCGGATTTTCCAACCCGCTAGACATTACATTATTGAATAATAATATGCTACTTGTTTAAATATACGTATGCATGCAAGCTATATGCGCTATTCTAAATAAAACGTTGGGATAGCCTATTAATGAGTAGGTATTTAAAAAAAGAATGATGCATAATCCATATAATTTTTGTCGATAGTTATACATATAGCCTATTAACTCGACACATTCTCATTTTAAACTTTTATGAGCATGATGATTAATTATGCGTATGGTTAATAAGAGCACATAATTTTCATCAATCTAAATTTTGATTGAGAATTAATGCAATCTCAAATTGAATAGTAATTATGAGTATATATTAGTGAGCATCATCATTGTAATTTAAACCAAATATAGCGTGGACAGACAAACAAACCGGTTAATTTCAAGAAGTTAGTCATAAAGGCAGTATATGTATAAATATATTTTAATGTATGTTTTGCGAAATGAAATCCATTAATAAATGAAAGGGCCAGATTTGTTGAGTTTAGTTTTGCAGAGTGCAGGGAAAGTGTCTTCTCTGTACATAGTTTGCGGAGCATGTTTTAGTTACAAGTTAAAAAATAAGCCTGTCAACTCGTAACAGTGGCTGAACATGTTTAGGAGGTGGAAAAAGTTTTGCACTAACTTTATTTCCTTTTTAGTCAACTGCAGATTACGAGTGAGTCTAAAAGAGAGGCGAAAATTAAAACTGTATGTTTTTCTGTGAAAGATGGAGAAACGCAGGGCAAGAGATATGAGTGATTAAAAAATATGGCGAATGAATACACGTGTGGTAGTATGATTTCATTATTCTCATAGCAGTTTATTCTCTTCTGGCAAATATAAATGTGAGCCCTACTTAGGAATATTGTAGTAGCAGCAGAAGTCTGTATTTACAGTAGACTGGAGATGAAATGAGATTAATTATCTGAATTTAAGCTCCCCAGCCACCCAAGGTTTTACCGTTAAGGTTGAAAGCAAGAAAGCCAGGTGATGTGGTTGTTAGTAATGTACATGAGGATGTAAGAGTTTTAAGTTTAAGTGCTTGTACAAAGTTTGTATAACGAACAACGAACAAGAAGGTTTAAATGTAGGTAGTAGCATATTTCGTTCCTTTGATCATCACAATAGGAAAGACGTTTGTTTTTTCATTGGATAGTTTTAGTGATGCATGAATAATAAGTACCTTCCGGTAAGTTGCCCAACACGAGATTGATAAATTTTCAATTGCAATTGCAATTCGTTCAAAAATACGTTCTTAACATCAACCGATATATCTCACATTTAACTACTCTGAATTGGTAAATACTATTGGTAGCATTGTTCTACAATGTATAATAAATATTGGAGCAAATTAAGTACTCATTCAATGAATTTGAACATGTACCAAGAATTTTATCAATATTTGATCATCATATCTATCAGCTAAGGTTTACGGCAAACGTAAACATTCTATTGATGTTTTCTCAGTGTCACGATTGGATACATAAATAGTGAAAGTATTAGCTATCATAATCTAATTAACACGAGTCTTTGTAAAAGCAAATGAGAAAAGCATGTTATATGATCCGCAAATGAAGGATGGCCACTGTTATTTATAATTCCTCACTATTTCGGTTACTAAAATGTGTATATTATTTGATGTTAAAGTACTGTTTTACGCAGAGCAAAAGTTGAAATAAGTTGTAGGGGTTTTGAAGTGGTATGCTCAAGGTACCACAATGAATGAGCTCATTGTTGGAGAATGGAAGTTCCAATTTTCCATGCTTTATAAATTATTGCTGAGTTTGTGGTGATACAATATGCAAATATACACAAATGTTCAATTTCTCAAAGAGAGATTGTTTTCTTCATTGATTCAATAATTCATTGTAACCAGTTCGGGAAACAAAAGGAGTGAGCCAAGGACCAAGACGTAAAATCTTTTCATTACGTACAATCTGTATTCTCATTCCACCCCAGTTCACCAATATAGTTGCTGTAAGCTGTAATGTATATTATGTGCATGGTCCATACGTGCACATTCATTGATTACAAAATCTACACAACACAAGTAGTAATATGTTCTCTTCCGTTCTCAGAAACTGTGGTCTTTATCAAATCACTGAAGCACCTATATCAAATAAATGCTACACACGTTGCAACTAGCTACAACTACAATTTATGAAATCATTATGGAACTCGTCCTTTCTTCATCCTATTGCAAAGCGCAATTTATGGGCACTTATTTTTAATAAATTACCAAATACGTAACTTCCAAATAAAGAGTATATGTATATACTTGAATATCAGTATAGTAAAAAATAACACATTTTTCAATGTGAATATGTGACTATATAGCCCATGAAACCTTTCGAAATGTTAAAGGACGAAAGGAGGAAACAGTTCTGCACCGATTCCACCCACTCGACTCGACGAAATGGTACTTATTTATCTTTGTATTCGTTGTCAGTAATTGTAATAAGCTACCGTAAAAGATGTTGACGTTCTTGGAGGTTACAAATAAGAACGCAGTAACCAATTTGACGAGAGATGATAACTCAAACTTTACAAATATATAACATGTGCTTGTGTAACAATCATTCAAGAAAAGGATACTTTAAACTGTAAGATCATCATCATTTATACACGTAAAAATGTTGAATGATTGAAAAATGAGCGTATCACAGAATCAACTTTCTCTTTTATAGCTGCAATCTGGTAGGTTAATGGATTGCTATAAATCACACTTTAGACGCCATCATCATGAAACTTCACGGTAGCTGCAAGACTACTACTGCTTCTATTACATCTACGTTACTATACTACTTACTTGACAGAGAAAATGATGAGATGAGTTAAGGAAGATGCAAACTACTTTCACAGCTCAAAACTGTAAATTTACATTATGCTTAAAGGACTTATAACTGGCATAATGGTGCACTTATTCTGCTTTTTATCTTTCTTGCTCTCGTGCCATGCTCAGGAAATCATTAAAACGGTAACAATTCTCTTAAAAGCTTTCAAGCTGGCATTTTAAATGACTTTCGCTTCAAGTTCACTAGAACTATGTCATGATACGAGTGTAAAAAGTAAGTTCAATAATCATAACTATAGCTATCATTCCATGCACGTCTTATAATACAATATGGACCAAACAGGTGAAAAAGTACCCGCATTATTGTAAAACTTCTTTAATATGCTATGTTTGGGCACACTACATATTTATACTGTCATTTTGGTTATTTTTGCAGGTAGCAATTCTATAAAAATCCGCTTTAAAATTTTACTGTCGTCGCAAGTAATATTGCCTTTTTTACAGTTTAATCATATATACAGATAATGGCTTGGCACAACTTTCAATGGGTTTTATAGTTGCACCTGATATGAAACAAGAAAAAAACTAACAACTACTACAAAGAAAGCGAAAGTTTTTCTTCAAAATTGGTATATTGAGAAGAACAAAGTTTAAAACACAGAGAATTATTAATAAAAGTATTATATTTAAAAAAGGCTGGTAAAGATTTTTTCATTAACTGTAGTAGACACATTTAGCCATTTTACCAGTTACCTGAATATTCCACATGACAGGTGGGTGCATTTGCCGCTTCATTGTCCTCCGATGGCGAGAGGATACCTGAGCACTGAATCTTCTCGGATAATAATACCTTCTGTTCATTGTTCTGGATTCACTTTAAAATAGGAATAAAATTTCCAAGTTCTCTCTCGTAAACTTTGTTAGACGCTTCTTTTGATATTCATAAGAGGTTTTAAGAATTGAGAGCCAGATTTTTGGAGATGTAGACTGTCTACAATATCATGAGCACCAGAGATAAAAATCTGGCCACAAATTTGACAAATCTGAAGGGAAAATAAAGTAAATAAAAGAAGAAATCAATCGACTAAACGAGCCTGAAATAAAACCAGGTTCCTTGTTGTTGTGATTCCTAGAGATGCTGCTCTTGGTCGTGAACTGTATCGCTTAAAGAAACGTATCTACTATTTCGTGTGCGACAAATTCGATTATAGTTATCAAAGTGACAAATTAAGGTATATCTTTTGCGGAAGATTTATAGAGTTGATTTCGCCTTTTGCTACTTTTCTTGTTGCTGAAAGGACAGATCAAAAGGAAACAATAATTCATTTTTTCTTTGTAAATAAAAGTTTTGGCTTGAAATGGAAACCTCTGCTTATTGCTTGGAAAGTTATTTTTTGTGAGAACTAGAAGAACTAGAAAGTAAACACAATTATTTTTTTCTTTCATCCATTCTCTCGGTTTGAGAATTTTTTATAGGAAGCTGCATGTAGCTTCTAGCTTGGCTCTTTGGAGACATTTATCCTTGTATTAAACTTTTTTTGCCTTTGGTTTGTGAAAAAAACTGTCGGCAAACTTAGCGAAAACATGACAAAGTCACATACCTAACTGCAATCTTATCTCAAGCATACCGTATGTGCTTTAGAAATTCGCATTACACAACGCATCATAGGGAGTTTATTGTTCCCATTTAAGGCACTATTCTTAATCCTGACAAATACATGACCAAATGACACAACATGCACAAACAGAAAAAAAAATCATTTTCTTTCACTTTCTCTCTAGAGTTTATCTGTTGATTTGTTTGCTTCCCTTATTTACTTCCCCAAGTTTGCACTTAAGTACATATAAGCAAAGTACATTACAACCTTGGAATTATCCTTAGCCTCGTATTTATGTACTTTTTCAAGGAATCCTTATACAACCATAATTACAATATTTTTAGCTATTGCATACATTCATTCCTTAGGATCTCATTACATATTGCGCTGATATAGACGAATATCGTAACTAAAAATAGGTAGTGGTAAGGTAAGTGTAGGTAGGAATGCACGATTATTTATTTTCTTTTGTTGCGCAATAGTATTTATGGTCCGCTGCTTAGGTTCACTTGTGAACAACTAAAATGTACAGTTGTAATTGAATATCCATATAATAGATATGGTAAAGATACAGCTCCGCATCTGGCGCAGCAGTGTCTCTTATTCGCCGTTTTTTTTGCTGTGAACGTGTCTCACGTACAATTCCTTTTCTCCACTGATACGTGAATTTTTTCGGATATTTCCTTCTTACAAGCAAGTCGAAAAATCTTTCCGTGTGGAACGATGCTCAACATTAACAATTGTGCATTTAAACTTTTATGACTATACATCACGTAGATAAAGATGTGTTGTTAGCCAAGAATGAATGCTATCTTACATAAATACAGCTCATATTGCACGTAAAATAATCATATCTGCTGATGTAGGAAATAGAACCGATGGGGGTACTGTGCGGGGATGATGCATGCATCATGATTCCAATTCTACGCCATCATCATCCTTGTATGAACTAAACGTAAGGATTTCGCTGCTTCGGTCTGAATAATAATAATATCCTATTCCAAGAAGATACGATAAAATCAGATAGTAGTTTCCTGTCTCAGGTTATTCGTTCCTGACAATCTCTGTGGGATCTCATTGTTATCTCTGTGCAGCATTTCATTCTTCCTTTCTCATGCCATAGTCTATCTCCGGAAACGTAAACGGCATGGGAAGGGAAGAGAATTGGTAAAAAGTTTTTACCAGAAAAATGGGATGAGCACAGAGAATTATCTGCAAATTTCAACTGCTCAGATTTAAAATATGTTCATCACAAACCATTTTAAGTAAGACAAATATTTTTGGGTGCATACTTTCTGTATGAACGTATAGTATAATATGCAACACAGTTTTCAGAAATGAGCAAGCGTAAATAGAGACTACACAGTGAGTGATACTATCATGTATAACAGTTATGACAATTTTCCCTTGAGATGCATCAGTTTAAACGTGGAAAGCGGTTCGAAGCTGTGGGAGAATTGCAGAAAATAAAACTGTTCAACAATTTTCTACGCCACATTATTAATGTTTGTCGTGCTACTGCGTGTAACTGGAGAAACTTTTCTCTTCCACGAGCACCATATATATTTTCGAAAAGCTTATTAGTGCTAATAATATATCAGGAACGACGGGAGCAGTGTGGCATCAGCAGAAATGATATTAATGGAAATTAGTGTGCTGACTAGTAGACAATATAAGGCAATAAAAATAAATAAGTAAGTGGTTGCATCACTAGCAGTTTTTTTAGCTCCAGTTATGATCTGTTATCTGTTAACCATATTAGATCACATACATTCGTGGTACGCACGCATACCATTTTTAAACACTTTATTAAAACAAATATACACTCTTCATTTTTATTATTTTTATTTGACTGCAGCAGTTGCCTGTATGAAAATATAATGAGCGATTTCAATAAATATACATAAAGTATAATGAAAGTATATTGTCATCTCGCAGGAGAAAACTAAAAAAACGTGAGTAAGATGTAAAAAATAGTACAGAGGAAAAAAAAAGTTGTTAGCTGTTTGTTTGTTGGACACGAACGAAGAGGAGAAAAATATCTTAATGCTATTGTTGGTGCTGTGGGTGAATTATGTGTATAATGGGGAAGAATTGTGTGTAAGCATTATTCTTTTCGGTTTTTTTGCTTTCTCCGCTTCCTACCAGAGCATCTCCACACATTATTATAATAATAGGGGTCTCCCCACAAGGAGTAAAAGTAAAGTAAATAGTATGAATCAAAAGGCTGCATTTCATGGGCTGTTGAAGAGAGAGAGAAAGTATGTATATCTTTTTTATTAGTGTACATGGATCAAGAAGTTCCAGAGGCTCAGCAGTTTCCCCCGTGTTACTCGTGTAGCATTAAGTTGGTGGAAAAAATCTTTCGCCAAGGCAGTCTGGAAATATGTTGGCTGGGCCTGGTGTGTGTAGTAAGTAGTACGTATACGTACCTTCATCATGCAACAAATTTTCCCTCCAACCCAGTCATTCCTTCCCCACTCACCACCACTTCAACTGTTGTTACTTGTGTGAGCTTGTTTTTAACAAAAGCACTATTTCTCTCTCTAGTCCTAACTACTTTTCACTTTAGTTTCTAGCTTCTATATATGTGAGGAACATTAATAATAACTATGCAGCTTTCTAATAGAGTTTTTACTTTGTTGTCTAAAAGCAGGGAGAAATATTTCTTCACAATCTTTTCTAGCAAAAACACAGGAAAAACTATTTACTCATTTCTTTCTTCTTGCGTAACATATTCTATTATTACGTGCAAAACTAACTAGTAGAGCTCGTATGGAACCACTACTTGATTCGTTTCGCCAAATCTAGATTCCCTTTGTGTAGTTCGTGTGTTGTATAATTGAAATTGAAACTAAAGAAGTCAATCAACCTGAACATTTTGTATTGCCTTTTTTACCGTCAACAAATCAAGACGAGTACTTGACTATTTATCTTTGTTTTTTATACTTGTTGTAGTATATACGAAAGAAACTTCATTCATTCCGTCTTTTGCTACAAAGTTTAAACATTTAGTTGTTGCATAAATTCAGATTTCCATTTAAAAGTTGCGAAAAATTAAATTATTGGGAAAGTATGATAGAGAGGAAAGGTAAATACACAGTTGGGATTCTGTCAATATTATAATAATGTGGTTGAGAGATGGGAAATGGAATTAGGACATGGTGATATTGTGTATTTAATGAAAATGAGACAAAATGGGAAAAGGGAGACAAACTGTGTGCGTACATATGTGAACTCTTACCAATTTTGGTTCCTCATCGTCATCGTCGTCTGTGAATGTCATTGAAGAAGGACAAAAATAGCTCCTGGCTTCTTCACTGGGCTCTTGTGTGGCGTGGTGATGTGCACAAAAAGCGTATTTTATTCGACTGCGCTATTGTTGTCGCCTTTTGTAGTAAATATAAATTAAAGTGTGGACAAGACGATGAAGGAAGAAAAGATGGGACGTTAAGCAGTTTCTGAGTGAAAGTTGTGAAGACTGACGATTCAAGTATAATACGTGACGTTTTCCCTTGAAACTACAAATGATTTCCATTCACTCTGTCTAACTTTAATAAAATGAGACCAAGTTGGAAAAAAAAATAAATAGCAACAGTCACTGATACTGGGCACGTTTATTTTACGAAAAGGTGTCACTTTACTGGAGAGAGAAAACTTAAACCAGTAGTTCGTGTGTGTGTGTGCAAGCTTTCTCCTTTTCGGAAACTATCTACTCTACGGCACTTTCACATTTCGTGTTTTATTTAGTGACATTGAAAGTTATAAATTAAGTATGATAAATTTTATTCCCATTTTCCTGCGTACTGGGCACATGATGATACATGTCTATTCTAACTCGTTCTCTCCTTCTCTGCAATCTTGTAACCGTTGAAATTTGAAGTTGAACTGGTGAGACTTGAAAGCAGACTGAAAAGGGTTGCTTCACATCACCAAAATATGTGCGAGTATCAGAGACTCCATCATCCAACTCCACTGAATGGTGGTATTAGAGCTAAAGGAGAGAAGCCTTGCAAAGGACAGAAGCAAAAGTGAAAGGCAGCAGACGCTTTCCAAAAAGTTGGTCTTTCCCCATGCAACGTTCACTTGTACAAGTATGAATATGTGAAGTTGCACACTTACAACAAGCCACTTCTCTCCACTACTGCCTCTGGACGGGCTTCCTTCGTCTCATAAACGATCGAAAGATCATGTGTACTATTTGTATTCGTTTCTGCCTTTCTCTCTGCACTGCTCCTGGCTTGTTGCTCGGAATGAATCTAGCTATAAAAATGATGTGCTGTAAACACATATTTTGCGTATGGTTTTGTTCTAAAACAATTCTCTTGTAGTGACACTGCATAAATGAGAAATGCCTCCTTTTGATCTTACGTCCTTAATGTCATTTACAAGTTGGATTGTTTCGATTGTAGTTTTGCAGCGTTATTCAAACTAACTGGCATGGCATTATTTATAAATAGGTATGCAAATGGGTGGTTGCATTGTACATATTTCAGCATAATCTACAGATCATTTGGATGAAACTTACTACAATCAACCCGTTAGAAAGATGTTCGTATATCATCTTTTATTCTAGCATGGAACACATACTGTTGTATTATACATACAGGGATTAAATATAGTACTACTTGACATGATCAGTCACATCGCCAAGAGTGTCAGGCATTATTTCGCAACAGAAGACAAAAATAATTTAACATGTTGGTTAAAGTAACCCTTACGTTTCTAATTCTGTCACGTTGTAAAGAACTACTTTGTGTTCTTCATCTTATCCATTAAAGCATGAATCATAAAATTTATAACAGTGAACAGCCACTCATAAAGGTTCTGTACATAAAATAGCGGTTAGCAGACTACTGAAACATTAAGACAATTTAAATTTTTATTTGCAAGAATTTCTCTAGTTTAGCTAGCAAGTTAGTTTTGATAACAAGAAAGGTCGACATTGTACCAAACATAAAATAATATGTTCATCTTCAATTCTGCATGCACTCAAATGTGCTCTGTATTGCTGGTTACATACATTAAAATAATTGAAGCAGAACACACCACGTGTACTTAATTCTGCATTAAATACCTATGAACCTGGTTAACCAACTTAATTTATAAATACATATACATCCCCATTACATCCACAAGGTAGCCATCGCCATTTTCTATTTTTAAGCAGACATTGAGTTTGTCGGACGGTCCGTTTGCATGATAATACCAAAAAAGCAAGAACTAAACCCAACCGTGAACCGGAATAAAACGAACATAAACCAATTTTTACCATGTACTCGTGGCCGGAACCTAATATATATTTTCTGTTTTAGTGGAAATTTTCTCCTTGTATGAATCGATAAAGTACCAAATTAGATTCTTGTTTAGTTTCCGATAGAACAGGTGTTTCAATGAGAAATTACACATCCCAACATGTATGTATCCAGAAGAGAGTACTCTGATCTTATTTACTTTGTGATTGTGTCTGTAAAGATTAAATTTTCCACATCTCTGTACCGTAATAGAAAACTCCCATTGCGGTGTACTCATACGTTGAATTTTCATTTACTTGTTATATAACGGCATGTTGATTATATTTATAAACATTTACAAAATATTTTGCGTGCAAAGCGAAAGAGAAGAGGAGCATATGGAAAGGATGTTGAAAAGAGTAACAATATTGGTGGTTAGTTTTCTATTACGAGCTATGGATAAATAAATGTTAGGTTTAGGTACGAAAGTAAAAGAGATTGATATGCAGTTACTCAAGCAAAATATATCAAAAGTTAAATTTTTTCAGTGTGGGTACACTTCATTCTTGTGTTCCTTATAACTAAAGTTATATCGTACTAGAAAAGGCCAGTTACTGCACTAAGTGCAGTAACATTTAAGATATATAGATATATTGTACATATTTTTATTACGTAGCTGAAGAGAAACGCGCCAAAGTTTTGATTTAGCAGTGTTTGTCTGTTGGCACTATCCTGGACACTTGCTTTGTCCAATTATGACGAAATTTTGAATGAACCTCCCTTGCGTAAAATGCAAGAAGCCTATTGTTGTTCAGCCAATTCGGGCAACCCCTTAGGGGGTTTCCCTCTTGTGTATTTTTTTCAAATGATATCATATAGTAGACAAAGTCCCATAACCTTAAAGATATAGGAATTTTCAGTTCCAATATCTCCAGCTCTACGTTCTGGGTAGTCAGGATAGGATAGCCAAACTCGACAAAAAGCTTTCATATCTATAATGAACGTGCTCAGTTTTGGAGTATTCATTTTGTCCAACTTCTAGCTATAAATTATCTCACCAATCCCCATAAGTTTGGCGGTTCGTTCAAATATGACACTTCACACAAACCGACGCAGCTGTTCGTTTGTTTACTTAACATTCCTTTGTTGTTACATTGTTTTCATCCTTTGTTGTACATTTTTTGGTTTTCATTTTCTGTTATTACAATATCCCATTACTTTTACAGGATCGTATTACTTTTACAATAACCCATTACATTTGCAACATCCCGTTACTTTTGCAATAACATATCACTTGAGCAATATCTCAGCACTTGTTTCAAAATCGAAATGCTGTAAACGCGCCACGCCACTCCCTCTCTTTACATACTCACTCACAACAACAAAAAACACCACACACAACAAAAACATGGAACAGCAGTAGTAAATATAAACGCCATGATGAGCATCGTGACTTGCCTTAGAAAAATCGTTATAACTTTTTTTTAAATAACTTATTTTTGAAAAATTCTTTTTGCATTGAATAGATTATTGAAAAATACACAAATTATAAGCAGGTCGAAGGTAGGTTATACGAACTTTTCCTGGAGAAAAGTGCATTGGAAGATCTGTGGGGTACGAACATATGGGCAAGGAGATGATGGGTAACAGCTGTGGTGTCCAAGAAAGTCAGCTTGAAAAGGATTTTATGTATATGATGTTCAAGGAATATATCATCATCATAATAATAGGGCTGCTGTAGTTTGTGCAACATAATTAGGCAATCCATATTATATGACTTGTTAGTTGACACACATGGGCTTCAGGTACATAATTAAAGTCTGGCTGCTGTGTGTGTGCATGTTTCGATGAGCCTCAGAGATTTATTTTTCATGATAGGATGCTCCATGCATACTTGTCTCACTTCCTTATCAAAAATTCAACTCCTCTGTGAGTGTGTGGACGAACAACAACACAGATAGATGGGTAACCAAACAGCAAGCAGCAGCAGTAACGGATTTAATTGCTCCTACTGTGGTCCAAAAAACTCATCCTTTCTACCAAATTTTACAAGGTACAGATAGAAATTCCGAGAAGTTACTGCAAAACTACAATAGCTACCTAGCTTGCCTACTTTCCATTGTGTTTCGGTGGCAGTAGCATGAAAGTAATCAAAATTCATAATATGGAACTTTTAGGAGAGGGTGAAAATGCTGTAATATTACGCAAGAATGTGATTCGGAAGTTGGTCATCTTACTTAATGATTATTATGAATCTGTGGTAATTATATAAATTCTGGTCATGCAACAACGCAAGGCAAAGGACATATTCAGCGTTTATTTGACACACACCACTTTTCACTCAATCCAACCAAAAACAATCCTGACAAATAGTTGGCTTGAAATAGCTTCATAAATTTTGCATGTATGGTTGTCATTTGACTAATAAGCCAAAATGGGTTCATGCCAAAAAGACAAACGGCTCACTATGTGGTAGAACAATAAATTTCGTAACATAAACCCACATTGTTATTTCCTTATGGAGAAGCGGAACTTATCTACAATGCGTTATTGTTTCAGGCTTTGCAATGTGCAATATATGTACACTGGTGGATGGTATAAGTTATGTAGACTATCGTAGACGGTCCTGTCCGTCTCATCTTTCAACGCTAACATCTATTGGGTGACTTGTCATGGCTTCTAGACTACCGTGCCACTGTGGCGCTCCATTTACGGTAATATTATTCTCATGTTTGATGGATTTCACGTTCAAATGGTGTCCATATCCGTCTTTGTAAGTCATTCACAACGGGCCAGTTTTTGGGAAATGGTATTCCTACTACTGCTTTGTAAGCAGTATGCAGGAATCTCAAATTCTTGAGGAAATCACAATTCAGCATTTATTCATATCATGTGTTTATTAAAGCGTTCAGTAGCAGCAGGATTTCTTTGGGTATTTTGCAAAAAAGCTTTTAAATGCTGGGCCTTGTGGATAAGACTGGCCGAGTACTTGTGTAAAATATGCGTCATTATTTAGGCTAGTAAAGTGAAAGACTTTCACTGAAAATAGATAGTGTATTTACATTGGTCTGAATGTTGGCTACATAACACTTTTACATAAACATTAGCATATAAATATTTCGCATGCCAATCTTATTACAACCTACAGTAACTCATTTAAAACATACAAATACAAATTCGAAAGTTTCAATTCAATACAACTAATAAAAAGAGAACTGCATAATGACATATAAAATTCTGCAGAATACATTTGGCCCACTGCAAGTATTTATATTGAATAAAATGCTCTTCCTAATGGTACATTATGAAATTATATAAATAATGAAAGAACTTTTTATAAGAAATGTATAAACAACGTAATTTTCTCTTTGGTGTACGACTAAGCATATACCCAAGTATGCGCTGCATTTATTTTTCCACACGCAACAAAGTAAGGTCTGACCAAATACAAATACATACTACAAGTATCTGAATGCAGAAAAATGTTCGCAACTCCCTCCCACTGATGTAAAAGTTTAGACTAAACATATTTACGATGGATAGAGGATTGAATTTAACCCTCTCTTCCAAACTACTTACAGTTTTAAATTTGTTTTATTGGGGCAATATGCAATCCCATATAACTCTACTTTTACTCTTCCAGTTGCATGGACAAAAGTGGCAATGTAGATACACGTAACCTTTAGTCGTGCATCATAATAAA